>MU273512.1:0-142161 GCA_022160365.1 Vararia minispora EC-137
CCTCCACCCCCACCGCCACTCGACCAGCCCCGCCGCGCCCACGCGCACCCCTACTCCCCCTCCCACCCCCTCGCACGCCCCTACCCTCCCCCCCTAGCACCCCCCACAGAACCCTACGCGCCCTCACCCACCCAATACACCCCACAAGACCGCTTCCTTCCCGACGCTTCCCCGCGCATACATAACCACCAGCGTCTGGGCCCCGGCACGCATATTAATGACGCCGGACGAGACGCGGCGCGCGAGACGCGCGATGGGGCGCGCGTGAGGGAGTGGGAGGCTGAGCAGGCGAGGCGTGAGCGCGAGAGGGAGAGGGAGAGGTTGAGGCAGGTTAGTCCGCCGTTTCGAGAGCGCGAGTATCGGGGGGCGGAGAGGGAGTATGGGAGGGCGGAGCGCGAGTATCGTGGGCCGCCTGAGCGCGAGTTTCGGGGGACGGCGGAGCGCGAGTATCGTGGGCCGCCCGAGCGCGAATACGCCCACGCTCCAGAGCGTGAATACGCGCACGGCCACGTGCCGCCACCCCCGCCGCCTCCGCAAGAACGCGAATACGCGCGCCCGCGCTACGATCCTCCGTACGCGCCCGACGAATCCAACGGCGCGCCGCGCGGCAGGTATTATCACGACGAGCGCGAGTACGATCAGCTGCACGCGCGCGAGCGCGAGTACGATCAGCTGCACGCGCGCGAGCGCGAGTACGAGCAGGTGCATGCGCGCGCGCCGCAGACTCGGTACCACGACGCTGCGGACGTCGGCGCGGCGGAGGCGATGCAGCGTATGCGCTCGGGCTCGACTGCGCGCGCGCCTGTGGAGGATTACACGAGCGACGTCGAGATGGACGAGCGTGTCGCGCCCGCGGCGTAGGGTGCCCGGGAGGGTGCTGCGCGATGGGTATCTGAAGATGGTATAGATGGTTGTGTGATTCGAGGTGCGTCTGCGCGGAGGTTGTTCCGTGCTTTTCATGTCCCTGTTACGTCTTACGGTTCGCTGCTCGCCTCGCCTCGTCTTGCCTCGGCCGCTCGCTTCGCCCGCGCGCGGCCGTGTAGAATGTGTATTAGGAAGCTTACGCCTATTGGTCCAATCCTATGATTATGAATGCTGTCCCGGTGCCCCAGTTCGACGATGACCCTGCGCCTCGGAGGCCGAGATCCTTTGACGTGTCACCTTTGCGTCCGCCCTGACTTCCCCGCAGGGCCTCCGCTATCTTTAATATCTAGGCATGGTCCGGTGGCGACGGACGGACGGTGCGTGACGTGGCCGTTCCCGTCTGTGGCCGCACTCGCCGACGCCACAAAGCCCCGAGCGTGCGTCGCGACGGGGGGCCCAGCCGTTTCACCGCACGCGGCTGCTGACTTGGCGTATTACTACAAGGACTGTTGTCTGCGACGATCTCGCCACAAGTGCATCGCCGCTGAGCCCTGACCCTACGCGCCTCGTCTGACGAACCGCAGTGGAGCTGCTGATGTAGCGTCGGTGGTCCGGGCGTATTATGGGAGTCCGTGTGAGCCCTCCAGAGGTCGAAGAGTGTGCACAGGTCTACGCAGCGTGTTGTAGACCTCGCATCACAGCGGCGGGACTCGCGCCGTCAGATGGACTTGCGTCGTACTCGTCCATCAGCAGCTGTCGAGGCTCCCATGCCTCGGGGCAGCCTCTACACTCAAGTACAACACGTCCTTTTGCGTTTCGTCGTGTCCCTATCACTGTCACTGGGGGCCCTATTCCATCTATACCCTCACGCCGACGAGTCAAGATGCCTAATCCTGTGTGCATGCAACCCTGCCAATGAGAACTCGCCACCCATCGCATACCCCTCCTACAGACGCCTGCCCAACCGCAATAGTGCGCTATTCCGAAACACCATCGTGCTCACAGTATGACAGAGCGCACGCCGAGCAAAGCCCTATCGCAAGCGCGGCACGCCCCCCCCCCCGGCCGGCCAAAACGGCCACGTCGACAACCCCTCGACCAAATTTGGCTCCGGCGCGAACCTCGTGAGGCCCCGTATGAATTGACAGGGACGTCGATCGCGACTTGCCTGTTGCAGCAGCGCGGGCGTAGCGCCGCACTCGCCACCGTGCAGGAGCAGGACGCACGGATCTCGGCGCCGCGTGCGCGGGGAGTCTAAGCTGCCTGCGGAGGCAAAAGCTGCCGCCGGGGCGTCCGGAATCACTGTTATGTGCCTCCGGCCTGCGACGCCGCGCAATATAGCTTTGACGGCCGGGGCGGATCACGGCGCTGTGAGTTGGTGGGCGCGGGTGGGGCGCGCGAAGGCTGACGCGCGCAGCGGGGCTAAGAGTACAGTTGCTCGAGTCGGCGTCAGTCTGACCGCGAGCCGTATATCGGGTTATCCCCGTAGGCACATATGCCAGGAAAGGATACGTGAATGAGCAGTCTGTGGAGCACAGCACAGGATGTTGTGGCGTGCACATATCTGGACGGTATGGTAAACACATGGTACGCCCGTATGCAGGTCTTATGCTTTGGTGCCCCGGATGACTCCGATCGTCCACTCGTACACGCCCAGGAAGACGGCCCCACCGGCAGAGATCCACAGTGTCCGCGGCACGACGCCTGCGAACAGCGCGCCGACACCTTCTTTGAGGTAAATATCCCGCGCACGGGCCCACAAGGACGGGTACGCCGCGTGGGTCGGTGACTACAGTCTCACGGTTACTCGTGCGGGCACAACAGCGGTAGTAAAAGGATGAACGGACCCGCATGTCGAGCATGATGCGCGTTTTGAGCACGTCGAGCGGCGTCGTGGCCGCTGCCGCGATGCCGCCCGCGACACTCCCGCACACGGCCGCTTGGTATGCGTGCAGCTTGCCGGGCCCGTCGTACAGGGCAAGCGAGAGCCGGCGTTTGAAGAGCTCATACAGAGGGAACTGTAGGCTTGTGAATGGGATCTGTCCGCGGAGACGCCGTTATAGGAGTGGGAGGAACGCGCGCGGCGCAGCCACGCACCTCGCGCATGACCGTGACACCGAAGCCACGATAGAAGCCTGAAAGCCCCTCGGTCTTCCATAGCAGACGCGCTGCGGAAAGCGATGAGGTGGCCGCAGTGCCATATGAGGACGTCTGCGAACGTGTCTTGACGACTTCTGTGGGGACGCGGATAAGACACGCGCCCTGGTGGCGGTCAACGGCGGCTCTGTCCGACGAGTGTGGCTGACGCTTCGTACGACTTCGCCCGCCGACGCGGCTAGCATGTGCTTAATGGGCTCGAGATGAGCGGGGACGGCGATCTCACGCTTGAGGGTGTCGTATATCGAGAAGAACACGGCCGCTGGCACGGCGTGAACCTGACGCGTCGGATCGCGTGACGCAACGCGTACGCACCTCCTGGCGAGCTGCCGACGACGACGCTTCCCACTCCTTTGTAGACCCCTTTGAGACCGCCCGCCTTGACGAACCCCTGAGAGGACTGCAATCGGGTCTTGATGGAATCAATGGGATAGAAGAGGAGGTCCACGGAAGTCCCTGCGAGGCCACCTGCCTGGCTGCCGCGTCAGACTGCCGGCCGGAGGCTCCAAACCTAGTTCACGGGGACGTACCACGAGAGATTGGGCGAAAGATGGACCGGAGGTCGATGCCATGGGTGACAGGCCGATGCTGCCCCGGTGTGCGGGCGTAGGAATGGAGTACGGTGTCACCGGCGGTTCACAAAGACCAATGACTCAAGACTCGGCCACACGACGCGACCGCGACAGTATGAATGCACGTGCTACCAAACCCCTCTCGGGAACCCCCGCACCGGCAAACACTTTCATTCCCTGGCTTTGTCTGGCACTCGATTTGCCTTTTCTTACTACATCTGTATGTCCCGGCAACCGCCGTCAACTTGCGATGCACTCGTGGGACGGCGCAAAGCTCGCATTCCCGTTCGCGTGAGTACCGAGTCAGTACGAATAGCATAGAAATTCATAATAGCAGTTAGTGTACCAGAGCGAGAAAAAGGGTAGGTGTAACAGGCTTCTGAGGCAGTATCTATATGTACCCGTATCCATATGTACCCAGTCAGAAACTGTCCTCTGTATGCAGAGTCTTGAGAACCAGACCGCGCCGTCTGGTTTGGCCACGGCACCGGAGACTTCCTCGCCGAGGACCACTCACGTTGGACGAACGGAGGACTCACCTTATCCTTCCCGTGGACCAGAACAATCGCCTACAGGTTTCTCAGCAGACGCGCCGCCGCGAACTCGGATATGGCTCGAGAACTGTACACAGTGGCATGAACGGAACAGAAAGAAGCGCGGCGATTGCACTCAGTGACGAGCTGGCCACGCATGTGAGCGGCCCGCGATTCGATAGAAGAGAACCGGGCACGAAGAAGCACCGCGCCCCTAAGCACGGGAGTCGAGGGAGGAGTCGGCGGTGGCACGGCAAAGGGGCAGAATCTTCCGATAGGAGTCTTGATAGTCGGTCCTCTCGACTTGGTCTCTTCAGTACGCACCGATCTGCATTGCCCTTTGCCACTCAGGGGCGATGAGGTAAAGAACGTGGGCGTTGGTCGCCCTTCTCTTCAGCGTTCGGTGTACCGCAGCCGTCGTCAATGCCCTTGTCTCGTCTCACATCCGGTCGCCACGACGGACAGGACACTAGGTGGCCGGACAGAGCATCCCGGCCCCTGTTTGAACCGGCCAGACATCAGTAACCGCGGACAATTGGCAGCGTACGTCAGATTTTCGAAGGCGTCCTTGTTCTCCTGCTCGGCCGTCAACCCAGCTGGCTGGCTTCCGGATAGGGGTCGAACCACACACCGGCACGCCGACTGGGTGGATCCGAGCTGCCGAATCAAGCTGTATTGAAGAGATCCTGGGCCAGCTTCGGCGTGAGCATCTTTCGCCTGATCCATCTCGACGGACGAACACTAAGCCACCTGACATCCGGCAGACTCCCACCAGAACGGAAGTGTTGGCCGAGCTAGCCGCGCCCCCGACGACTAGCCTGCCGCTAGAAGCCGCCGCTTGCGAGCCTCATGGCGTCTTCGAGCCGTCGGGCTTCCAGAGTTCAGTCCGACCCATTCGAAGTGCTGGCTCCATGCGCGTCTCAATGGGACACACCGTCCGGCGGAACAGTCGTATTTGACCCACCGATGCAGCTCCGGACACACCAGTCAGCTGCCCATGGACACTGGCTAATACTGCGCGGCGGACATATGCGCTTCCCACGCAGCCTATCTCTAGGCGATCAAGAAGACTCACACGGATAGGATGTCGATATGTGCTAGCACGCGGCTCACGTTCATAAAGAACGGGGGAAACGTTCAGGGGGCTACGAATGCGTACAATGCATACGCACATGTTCTCCGAGAACCGGTATACGGCCCGTGTGCCCCTTCCACCGCATCTGGAGGTTCCAGTGTCTGTTCTTCAGTGACGGCACACACTTCGAGAACCGCTTGGATTACATTGCTAAACAGCAGACGCCCTGGAGCATCAAAAATAGCTTCGTCGTGGACTGCCCTCGGTCCACGGCGTCAGCCCACCCGAGTCCTTGTGGCGTCCCGACCATATCCTTTGGTTGCAAACCATGTGATTAGCTCACGCACGAATCTTATCTGGATAAAAAGAAGTATAGTGCCATCGGCGTAGTCACCGATATACGTGATCCGCTGTTAGAACAGTTAGAACAGATTGAAGAAAGAAGGTAAACCAAAGTCAGGCATGATAGACGTACCGAGCAGGTTGGCCGCAATCTCGGCCTCTGCCCTATCACCGTTCGCCAGCAACTTCTCCTTGTTGTACAGCAACTCCTCCCTCGTCTCCGTGGAGAACTCCTGGTTCTGGGCTGCGGTCACACGCGTCAGTCATACGGGCCCCCTATCTGACACGGGAAACTTACTCTCTACGATGGCGTCAACTGGGCAAGCTTCCTGACAGAATCCGCAGTATATGCACTTTGTCATATCAATATCTGGAATGGGCATTCAGGGACATGTTACAACGAGTGTGCCACGCGTCGGCGCACCATATTTTGTCGTCCTGCGGGAACCGTCGAGCCGCGCCTCGCTTTCGATGGTAATAGCTTGAGCAGGACAGATCGCCTCACAGAGTTTGCAAGCTGCACCGGAGATCAGAATGAATGTCGGGACAGAAAAGTGTTACACACCAATGCAACGCTCTTCCCCGCTGGGATACCTACGAAGTGCATGCTCCCCGCGAAAACGAGGAGACAAAGGACCCTTCTCGAATGGATACATGATAGTGTATGGTGCACGAAAAAATTGTTCGACGACGAGCCACATGCCTGTGTTGAATGGTGAAAACCGGACACTACAGAGCTAGAACATCACGTACCCTTCATAATTTCGGTCAAGAAAAACATGTGGACAGCTTTGTCGAGAGCTCCTAAGCCACCCTTATACGGGTCGACGTCTTTGTCAGGCTCATTGGCGGCGGTGAAGGACCCCTGTCCTATTTGAGCCGACTTGACTGGAGGAACGTCGGGCACAGCATGCAGTCGGCTCGGTGTGGTAGACAACAAGCGATAGGCAATGAGTGACGAATGAACGGGCCTTCGCCTAGATAGCGCCGTACGAGCAGAAAGCCCGACTGTGGCGCGGGCGAAGGACATGATGCTGGTGATGGTGGTGGACAACGAGTGCAACGATGAGCTGCCCGGTTCTCTCCAGCCAATGACGGAGGATGGGTTTCTGTGTCAAATCACGTGATTAATGGTACACGCTCCGCGCCGCGGTCGTCGCGGACGCGGCCACGGACAAGATTAATATTGCGGTCTTGTAGAATAGTCGATCATGTCTACTGGCAAGAAGAAAGGCGCCTCAGCGCCCTCCATGTCTAATCAGGGTGCGTCTTTGGTTCGCTCTATTCTAGCTAGCTCTGCAACTCCTTAGAGGTCCAACAAACCTACTCTCGTTTCACCAGTGATCTTCAAACGATCGCAACGAAAATCGGCGAGCTCGAGCAGGAAGGGGAGGAATATGCGTGGGTTGCGTAGCCGTCACCTGCTGCCACTTGCTCAACTGCGTGATCCTAGCCTGGTTCTGTCTACCTTGAAGGATGCGTTAGAGGAAGAACCAGACCGGAAGTGTTTCCGCTTAGTCGGTGGTGTCCTCGTGGAACGAACGGTCCAAGATGTTGTTCCTGTGCTTGAGACCAACTGCGAGGGTGTGCGTGTCCGTCTTCCCTCTTACCCCTCTCTCCTGAGGCACTTCTCTCAGATCAAGCGTGCCGTGACGAGCCTCACAGAGCAATACAAAACCAAGGAAGGAGAATTCGATAAATTCAAGCAAGAGTACCACATCCGGCCCGCCATTCGGTCCTAATCGACCTGACCGATGGACCAGCCCTACTGTACAGTAACTCAGATCGCTTAAGGCGGGATCCTAAGCACCGGGAAGCTGTTACTGTAGCCCAAATTATAGTCTGTGTACAAAACTCGTACGTCTGGACTTTACGCAGCTTGTGAGTATACCACCATGTGAACTTCAAGTATATGCAGTTTATGATCGAATGCTATCTGTGCTCTTCCCTGCCATGCGGCTGTTCACACGCCCGCGCCTCTACTAGCATTTACTGCTGGGGTACTGCTAATCGAGGGTATTTTCGGGAAAGACTGAGGAGTTGTTTCGATTTAGTAAGGAATGAATCGCGCCGGGACTATAGTAGGGATCTGCCAAGATAGACTCCGGTGCCGCGGTTGCGTGTATTCGGCATACAAATGCAGGGCATAAAGCAGTCCTGTCTTCGTCATCCACTGGCTGTCTCCTGTCCACTACCCGCCCCTCTCGTCTCACCATCCATGACTTCGCAACTCCAGGGTCTGCCAGTAGAGCTTATCACGGCCATACTAGAGGAGCTCGACCTTCCTTCTTTGATTACAGTCGCGAGCCTATCAAGTCGCTTGCGCTCAGTCGCTTCCGATCCGTATCTCAATCCATGGCGGAAGCCAATTGTTCGTGCTCTCAACCATGACACCTGCGAAGGCTGCACGGAGCAACTGGCGGCTTTGCAGCATCTTAGCGAGCGCTCCATTGTACCACGACAAAACTGGATTGAAGTCCTTACACTGGCGTCGCCCTCTTTCATCCTACTCGACGCGACTCTTCCCAACATGCAGCAGGCAGATTGGGAGACGTGCTTCAAGAGGCGTTTCCTTCCAGGATGGGTCAAGTGGAAGAGAGATCATAGCTGGAGGGAAGCCTACAAAAGGCGAGTCATCTATTACAACTACTCGTCCGTAAGTCAATGACATGCTGTAGGACTCTCACACGAGTATGGCACAGAAGCCAGACGTCATGCACAGCGGAAGAGGCTTGGACCAAGTGCGTCGTCCTGACGATGCCTCTGCCACCTGTACTCACAATTTAAAGGTACATTACGCTGAACAAGAATGGGTCTGCCAACGAGCTCGAAGTGTCCTCTAGGTCGTTTAACCCGTTAAACATCTTCAACGACATGAAGTACTATATCTCTGGTTGCCATTCAATTCGGCTCTGATAGTGGAGTCGCGCAGAATCCAGAGCAACCTTGCCCACCTGGAGACTCACGTCCGAGTACGTTGGCCCCTGGCACGCGCTGAAGACTTCTCAGATCCCCTTAGCTGGTTGTCGTCTTCGCGGACGTTCGAATCCTTGCATTCGGAGTTCTCAACAAGCCACGAGGAACCTTCACTATAAATAAGAACGCCCGTTATTTCCTTCATCCTCCTGGTATCGAGCGCGATGGTTACGCCGACAGCGAGAATGCGAGTTTCCAGGCGGCACTTAGCAGACGCCAGCGTGATTCAGTTAGCTCGCTTTCAAGTGCAGGGTCTCTGGACTCTGGTGAGTATGCCGTCTCCGTGTACCCACTTTCCCTTGATGATCTGCATCGCAGGTTCTTCTCTCAATTCACCAGCTTCTGCTCATGAATTCGAACGACTGAGTTCCCCTCTTCCGGCTCTATCTCACCGAAACTATCCTTTCTACACGCCTGGTGGCGAAGATAAACGTTGGCTCGGCGACGGGGCGGTCGAAGAGAATGGACGCCAGTGGGTGGGACCCATGATGTGCGTTTAAAATCGTGTCTTATGCATCTTGTAGAACTAATTGTGTCTGAACAGGCTTACGGCACAAATCATTGGTCCGCACACCCGAACGCACTTCATGGATGGACCTGCCTTTCAGGATCTCGACTTAACGAGCGGCCCCGGACGCGGACAATACGCATCGTTTACGTGGACTGATCTGGACGTCATAGCGCCATGGATGAAAGAGCTTATAACCAAGAGAGTTGACGGGCTTGGACTGGGGAACTGATTGGGTCTGAAGCCTGTTATTTGTATCAGGCCATGCCTTTCTCCCGTTTTTCAGGATGTTAATCCGTGCTGTGAGCTGGGAAACTGCACTGTTTGCAGGATATGTTGGTAACGGGCGCTTGTTTGCGAAGGCACTGCTCTTTTTGTTCCCATCAAGCTCTGACTGCTCTCATGCTGATTGTTCAGTAGCTACACCGTATCCTACCTCCGTGGTTCCTGCCATCTTCGGTAGCATTTTGGATGGTAATGGCTTGGATGGCGGCATGACAACCCGCACAATTGTGTCCTTCAACATTTGGTGCGCTCCCCGCCGCCAGCGTCATGCTGGATGTCTCGGCCTATTGTGAGACTCCGCAGCCCATGCTATTCGTCCGCCTTTTCATAGGTTTACTTCTGACGCCTCTCGCCACGCCTATCACCCGACCTAATAACTAACAAATGCGAGCCTAGACAAATAGATCGACAACATTGCCGGGTGGCGTGCCTCGGCGCATATATATTCAGACAGCAGAGCCATCTTTTCGGTGGTCTCTTTCCGCTCTCTCTTCCGTGGCTCTTCTGTTGCTTCTGGCTCAAGCAACGTAATTATACACGCCTGTGGCGCACGACTTTGCTGAGCATTGTCTACGTTTATACGTCTTTTCTCTCTTTCTCGGACTATCTCTCGACGACACGACAGCGACACTTACGACAGCACACGAAACCAGTCCGCTCATTAAATCATGCCCAAGATTGGTGGCTTGACTCTGGGAAAAACCGGAACGGTGCGTGTCGCTTTCCTGGTCTAGGCTCGTCGATGTCGCTGACCTGTTGTAGACGGAGTGTCCACATTGTCATCGAAACATTAGAATTGGCTCCTTCAAGCGTCACCTGGACGCGCACGACGTGAGCACGTAAGTTGGACTGAGCGTTGGTAGTATGGCAACTGACACTTCCCGGAGGTACCACCCATGTCCTCACGAAAACTGCGGTAAGCGCTTCGCGCAAAAATCGGCACTGAAAACGCACTTGAACATACAGTACGTGCTCTTCCTATGCTCCAGTATTCTCTCGCCTCATGGTACGTACAGTACGGGACGCAAGCCATATGCGTGTAAATGGGAGGGCTGCAACAGCGAATTCGGCGATCCCGCCTCGTTTTCGCGGCATAAACGGACTGTTCATGGGCATGGCATTCTCTGTCCCTTCGAGGACTGTGGTATATAGTATGTTATCCGTCGTATCTTCAGGTCGGACATGATTCACTGTGCTTGCAGCATCAAGCGGAGCGACAGTTTAAAAAAGCATATCAAGAGCCAGCACAAGGCCGACCCGAATAACTATGAACACGTCTTTGCTGCCGCGCGGAAACCGGGGAGAGCGTATACAAGGAACACTCCCCTTCCTTTGCCCCTACCCCGGACAGATCGTGCTGTGCGGAGCACCTATTCAGCACAGGCACTGTCCTTCGCGCAGAACTTTCCTCTAGTAAAGATCGCGTCTGAGCACGACGACCTTCATCTTTATGCCTTCCCTTCACATCGGTCTTTCTCTCCGCCACAGAGTAATGCTTTGACTACCGAACAGAACCCAGAGTGTCTTGAACTTCAATCGCGGCCCCCACAGTCTATGCTCCTTGGCGAGTCGATCTTTTCTCCACCGAAATCGTCCCCGCTGATGATAATGGAAGGCGTTCCGCACGCACCTATGCCGATGATTGCACAGGATCTGTTATCTCCTCTGCATATGTCCACGAACCTTGACCGTCTTCGAGTCGGTCCGTGTGCTAGCATATCTCCCGGTAGCCTCTCCAGTATCAGTAGTCCGTCGCCGGCAACACCGGTGGATTATACGCCTTCACCACACATCGAGCTAACAGGTCATGAGCTATTTTTCCCCACCTTTGGCGAAGGAAGCCTTTTCGGCGAACCAGTTTCGTTCTCGTCCCGGATAGACAGTTATAGCAATGCTATGAAGCCCGATCCTGCACCCTCATTCAGTGGCTCTGTCCTTCCCGCATTTGGCACTGAGCTCCTGCAACTCATTTAATGTCCAGTATACTTTATCTGCTGTTGTTCTGCGACCAGGACGCTGCTTTGCATAATGGTACGATACTACCCCGGGTAATACTTTGTACTAGTATGCATATGCTATGTACTAGCTAATTTCTTCTCGAGAACCTGTAGTCTCTTTACATCGCATTTAATCTTATTCATGTCATGGCCCTTGCGTCGCTTGACTCTGTCCAAACGTTTAGCGAGCGGGGTACTGCATGCTGACAATCACGGTGGGGAGAAAGAGAGGCGAGCACGTGAGTAGTATCAACGAGAATTTGATTAAGCGGTCACCGACTGCTCGTCCAGCACTGCTCCGATTCCACCGCTCAGGCTCCCACTGGCATTCTGGTGCTCTCTTCTCTCTCTTCCCTCGCATTCCGCCTTATCTTTTATCCCCATTCAAGTGGAATACTACTGGGTTTGCAAGATCTCTCTGCGAAAGCTGTCTACGACCCTTTCCCTTCCGTGTTGTCCGTTAGGATGCTGGCTACTCTTCCCTCCGCTTCCCCAGAGCACAACGCTTCTCGTCAACCCGCCAGAGATAGGGACGCTTTTTTCAGCCTGCTACCGCCCTCAGTAGAATTTGTGGAGGGATCTTCTTCTGGCGCTCTCGTCGTAGGGCATAGTAAATTGGAGCCCATCAACGCCTTTCCCAAACCTGCGAGAAGCGATGTGCGTTCCACCGTCATTGTGTCCACGCCCAGACTAACCATCTCTCCAGTCCTTTCCTGACGCTCAGATCCAGCAATGTGCAAAAGAGCCAAAGGGGACGCCCTTGAATTCATCCAAGCACACCGATCTCTTTGCGGGTATCCCCAGCACGAATTGGTTTTTCCCTTCAGACATCGGCAAGGGTCTAAATAACACAGGAAATACCTGCTTCCTGAACAGCGCGCTTCAGTGCTTGCTTCACACCGCCCCCCTCCATCACGTTCTGAACAAACATGAGAAGTCCGAGTGTGCGTTGCGCCCCTTTCCCCGCAGAGACCGCTTCCTGAGCGACCTTCTCTCTAGGCCGCATAAAGAATGGGTTTTGCATGTCTTGTGCTTTGAAGACAGTCATGCTCGAATCATTGACGCATAGGTCAAGAGCAACCTTGACGCCATATCAGGTTACGAATGGGCTGAGGGGTGCGGGGCGTCCTCATCTTTATGTCGTTGCCACTAATCGCGATTTCCAGCAATCGCTAAACACATGGTCCGAGGGAGACAAGAAGATTCACACGAATTCCTTCGTTTCGCGGTCGATGCGCTGCAAAAGTCATGCCTGGCAGGACAACCACCGTACGTCTGCTTCCGTTTTCATAGCTCTATTCTGAGCGTATCGTCAGGAGGCTGGACCCGAAAATCGCAGAGACGACTTGGGTTCACAAGATATTCGGTGGTCGATTACGATCGCGGGTGACTTGTGGACAATGCCACCAGCACAGCGACACGTTTGACAGCATCCTTGACTTGAGCTTAGAAATTAACGGCGTCCGCACCCTGCGAGAGGCGCTGCAGAAATTTACTAAAGTGGACCATTTAACTGGTTCAAACAAGTATAAATGCGAAAAGTGCGCTCTCCCTCTCCTGATAAGCTCCAGGCTGATCGTCATGTCCAGGTGTAAACGGCTTGTCCCTGCGCAGAAGCAGTTTACTGTCCACAACGCCCCGCTCGTCCTTACTATCCATCTTAAACGCTTCTCGCCGTTAGGGCGCAAAATTGGACATCCCATCAGTTACGAGGAGCGCCTCTCCCTTTCCAGCGTCATGAGCGAGCGCACAAAGAATTTGTGGTACTCGCTTTACGGTGTTATCTGCCACGCCGGTGGCGGACCTAACTCCGGCCACTATTTTGCTCACGTTAAGGGTGGGAAGGGCGTGTGGTACGAGATGAATGACGAATCTGTTACCCGCTGCCGTCCGTCCACTGACCTCAAGAACGCATATATCCTCTTCTATATACGAGAGAAGGGCCATAATCTCCAGAACGCACTCCATTCGACTGCACCGGCTCATTCACCCGTATCTTCTTCATTACAGTCCACTCCTCGTCACTCTCTTGCCCAAGCGATGAACAAGCGCAAGCGTCCAGAAGACGAAGGAGTCACGGAGTCGCCTGAGCCGAAACGTCCGTTCATCGGGCCAGTCTTGCCCCTTCATTCCATGTCCTCCGCACCTTCTCGCGATCCCCAGGCGACAGCTCTACAGCGCAAGATTGCTTCAGCTACGCAAAGCTCAATTAAACATCCTTCGGGCGTTCTAACGAGCCTCGCACAATATAGCGATGATGAGGATCTTGGCGAGAAAGTCTTGGCGTCCGGCGGCGACTCCGACAAGCCAGCTCTCTCCGTGCCACCGACACCATCATCACCAGTATCGGTAAAGACTCCGCAGCTGGCAAAATCGTCGCAGGTGCCTGTGTCAACGACCAGTTTCTACGGTACACCCTCACCCTCATTGAAACGCAAGGCGCAGGACGAAGAGATGACGAACCTTGGGCTTCCGACGAGCTTCGCGGCTAGAACGAGCCGGACACAACATACGTACGGCAAGAAGGCGCGCTTCCATAAGTTTCTGAAACAGAGGAGAGAGGTTGCTGTCTAAGGGCGCTCTCTGCAGATCGGTGTCATTTGTATGTGAGCATGTCATTCTACTGCCTCGCCATGTTTGTCACTCGTGTATTGAAACATCACCTGCCATACTGCTGTCCAAAAGAATAGTTCGTTGCAGACGACTGGTCTGGCGTATTCGTTGAAACTTGCTCTGCAGGGGGGGCACATAGACATCATATGACAAGTTGCAATTTGCTTGTGGAAAGTGTAGGTAATCGCCCATGGCTAGCCGACAGAGTTGAAGCCGTTCAACCAGCCTTTTAAAAAGCGTGGTGCTGTGGGAAGAATACTTTGCTCGTACGTTTCCTTGTCGAGGCGCGTAAGTTAGGGCCTGTTCTGCTGCCAGGACCTGCCCGGGTTATAACCAGAGTTTCGCTAGTTCCGATTCTCGCACCCGCTAAGAACTGGTCTCCTAGAACTCCGAGCGAGAATTGATCTTCGTATTTGGCAGAAGGCTGGTTCCAAGTTGTGACAGTTAGACAGGCCCTTGATGTCCCTGGCTCTGGTCATTATGATCTCGATGTCTATAGTTCGAACGTGCATTTAAGACGATTGTCTGTGAAAATTTGTCTTCAGACGTCCTTCTAGGCTCGTTTCATCCTTGCTTGCTCAGACGCTCCCCCTCTTGCTGAAGGAATTCTTGTCAAGTCAGTCGCACATAATGATCTTTGAACAATGGAGTATATGTGACAAGGCTGTCAGTTGTGAGATAATTACAGCTTAGCTTTGGCGACCTGTTCCTCGCGGCCATCCTCATCCCACCAGACGACGGTAACAGTAATATCATCTCTATACCTCCTTGAATACGGTGCTGGGATGCTCAACATCTGCCTTAGCATAACCTCATCGCCGCCGCCAAAAGCGTTCCTTATAAGATGTGCCGAGATGTTGTCGTCGACGAATGCCCAGGATCCATCCTGTTGTTCTCTGCCACGAGTCTCTTTGCCGTCGATTCCCTTCGTGCCGTCGTTCGTCAAGACAAGCAAGGGAAGGGACGACTTAGGGACAGTGCCTTTCAGGCCTTGGAGATAGCCCCCAACCAGTAAAACCGCTTCCTTAGAGGAGAGCTGGTCCCACAAGCCGTCTGTTGCGAGAACGACAAAGCGCATCGACGACGACGAGGAAGCAGACGTTAAGCCAGGCAAGGGGAGTGACATCTTGCGGTGAGTAACGACAGGGGTTGCTGTAACATACGGAGGTGTCTTGAGGAGGCTCGGAGGTGAGCGGAAAACAAGGCTATTGCTTTTTGAGAACGCTTTGCTCAGCCTGAAACCTGTCCTCAGAAAAAAACAGTGTGCAGAGGGCGGAGGGTACCGCACGCTTCTTGTAACGGTACAGGCCACTTGTAGCGGGCATCACCGAACGCACGCGAAGGCTCGAGGCCGCCCAGGATGCGTCCACGCATGACGACGTGATCTGCTTCTTCTGGCGGGTGCTCGGAGCGGATCCTACAAGATAATCATAAGCTTTCTGAAAGTGACTCGGACCTACGAAGATACACGCACCTGCTCAATTCGTTGGGATTCCGTCCCGTCTGATCTTCACTCAAAACTTCGACTCGCCATCGTCCCTTGCCATCCTCGCCGTCCTCCCAAAATCCGGCGACAGCACGCGCATCGCCCGTGCACGCAACGTGCATATTTTGTGACGATGGATCGAGAATTGCCATTAGAGCGCAACTTCCTTTGTCCTGGTGCGTCAAAATGTGCACATTCATTGCTGCATCACACGTACCAGACAAGGCAGGCTGCAAGGCGGCCAAGGCCAGCTTGTTGTCGCTCAGGTCGGGGATAGCATCCTGCTTGAGAGAGTTTTGGTTGAGGTTAGCTGCAAAGAGTTTCAATGGTGCCGTAACAATCTCATAATCCAACTCTGAGAAGGCCGTTTGGATAGCACGCGACACCTGTTCTGGAGAAGGATGTTCCGTGGAGGCAGTCATCGTAAAAGTTTGTTGGGATGAAAAGGCAGAAAGTAGTTTCTGGAAAAGAGATGGTAAAGGTGGAGGTTTTGACGCTTCTGCAAGCTCCGCAGCGACTGCCGGAATAAGTGCACGCGAGAGCAGCTGGGACGTATGGAATCCCGCATGCCCGTCCATGACAGCAACATAGAGCCGTTCGCTAGGTAAAAGTGGCGATTTGGGAATGACAGCATATGCATTGCGGTCTTCTATGGGATCGTTCGACGCAAGATACGCCGTACTGACGCGCCAAATCCTCCCGTCAGACAGCCGTCGGTTCTCAAGCGTTGCGTGCTCGCGGATGAGCGCATCGACTGCATTCTTGGACAACATGGGAATTGTGCGCACAGTTTTACGTGACTTGCCGTCTGGGCCCACCTCGCGGACGGTAATGTCGAAGGTTTCAATATCTAGACTCCGGCGAGAATAGTACCAGTATATGGGCGGACCGACGACGGCGGCAACAGCGAGCGGCCTCCAGGTGCGTCGAAGCATCTCTTTGCTTGTCGCAACACCTAAATTCTGTAAGTAGTGGGATGCTCAGTGGAGAATACAATGCGAGAGGCTGGCAAGTGTGGAGTTTAAGCTTGTCGTTCAAGTGGGCCGTGTCTTGGGCTTCTGCCAATGTCATGTTATCGGGACACGTCGCGGTCACGTGTGTATAACGGTGCACGAGGGCATTGAGACTCATGAGAGATCTTGTGAGCCGAAGGCAGGGGTGGAGCCAAGACCCTCATGAACTGAAGCGTTCCTTGTGTACAACAATGCAAGGGAACAGATACAACATGAAATCCTAGTTCTCTGTTATGCACGGATCCAGCCCCTCTCGACACCGAATAATATTATCTCGCGAGCGCTTTGCGGCCCAGGATATTCGAGCATTTCCGCCATTACTGTCGTCTTGTGTGCGCGCTTTCGCTTACTCGACCTCCTGACTGCGTCAACGGACCGTAAGAGTAGCTCCTGGATCTCGCCGAGTGACTCGTAACACTCTCGCTCGCTGAAGTCGGAGGGTGTTTTGGGCATCGCTTTACGATCAGGCGCGCGAAGGCCTTTGAACCTCATTAATTTGATGCATAGGTAGTGCAACCACTGGATCTGTCAGATCACCGAGAAAACATCGAAGCGCAACACTTACCATGACGTTAGTCAAAGGACGGAAGCCTTTCCAATCGTTGCCGTGGTGGTCTCGCATGAGTCGATAGACATCATACTGATAATCTCCTGAGTTCCATGAACTCCTTCAATTCACAGAGCAACATCCGCAGACTGTGTACACACCGTCTCCCTCGAAAACCTCCTCGTCGAAAGGAGTCCAATGTACACCAATAGATGGATCGCCGCCGTCCATGCGCGCCAGACCAAGGTCAATAATTGTCGTCTCAATGCCATGGTAGGGGCTGTCCATAGGTATCTTCGACAGAGAAGTGAGGTGCTTTCCCATTGAAGTATTTACTGATGTGACATCCTTGATCAATATTTGGCCCCAGTGTAGATCACGGTGCTAGGCGACTTTAGCAATGGTTGGCGGGAAAAACAGGCACAACTCACTTCAAACGCAACAAGCTTCTCCGCGTTTGCAAGCATCCTTGCAACCTGCCAGAAGATACTTGCAGCCCGATGCCATCCCGACTTCACCGGCCGCGTGAACACATAAGCCTCTAGATCGGGGCCACCGTTCGGCAAAACGATTATGGCGTAGACTTGCGATGCAGTGAACATATCTAATAGACATGCTCTGAGTACGCAAGACACACAAGAATGGAGAAGATACGCACCTGGTCGAACGCTTTCTGAACCCTTACGTTCGTTGTAGTCATCCCACAAGTCAAGTAACAGGGACGGGTATTTCCCGCGAACGACGTAAGTCCGCAAGAGCTGGATAAAACCATCGCACATTTCGCCCATAGCTCGAGTTACCATGATCTCGCGTAGAACATCCTTCGCCTCGCTTGGCGGGGGAGTCTCCACGTCTTGAGACCCTGCCGGGGAGGACTGGATGGGAATGATCTTCAACACTACCTCGCCAACGCCGAAGACCTCCGAGTACGAAGCTTCCCCTATCTTTTGGAAGACGGCATCGTTACGGCTTTGAGCATTTACAATCGGATCCAAAGGGAATGTCTCGATAAAGGCGGAGAACTCATATGGCGATGCCTGGGAACACTCGGCAAGGAGAGGTTGTAGATGGAGCTCAGCAGTTGTAGGCTCAGGACTCGTTGAAGAAGAAGATAGTTCTAAAGCTTCCAGCTCTAGATCAAGATCAAAGCTGTCGTCCGATGTCTCTGAGGATGACGGGGAGGTGTCTAGGATAAGATTACGACGGCCATTGCGAATCGGGGTCAATGGTCTCGTCGGTGCTCGGTTCCTTGCTGACGGAAAAGGAGCTACATGATTGTGAGAAGGTAAGGTAGACAAAGTCTTAGTTTGCTTGAGGAAAGGCCCAGCTGCTGGCCGAAATAGACAGCCTTCAGTTTCGGTGCGAGAGAGGGGGCGATCATATATCGCAAGCTGTTGCTGAAGAAAGGGAGTTTCGCATGCTATAGGTTTGCTGGACACCGAAATGGCTGCGTGGTAGCCAGACGAAGGCTTGAGAAGAGCATGGATGTTTTCTTGCTTCTGTATATGGGTTTGGGGGGTCGCGACGCTCCCAGCCAGTTTGCCCGCGGTCAAACCCGGCCTCGTCGGCTGCGGCGGTTCAAGGTGGTTGCTCAGTCCATCTCCTATACCGGGAACATCAGAAGTCTTTGGAACAGAGCAGAAGGAGGGTCCCTGGAGAGCTGTCTGGGGGAAAGAGGAGATACTGGTGGAGGCTGGTGTAATGGCAGGCCGAGGGGGATGAGCGGCGGGAGCAACAGCGACGACATTGGGAACGACATTGGGACGGAAGACTCGCCTCTGCTCACTGAGTCTGTGACCCCGGTCATCTAGTAAGACGATATCGACATCGACTGCCGGAGAGGTGGGTTTAAGAGTGGGTACTTTCTTGGCTTTCCGTTTGGCGGTGGCGGCGGTGGACGGAGCGCTGGGTACATTTGGAGAGGCGGCGGTAAGGACAGCTCGGCTGATGGCCCGTGTGCGATCATTGGTATGCACATCATGAACGCTACGTATCCGCTTGGTAGATGCAGCGATATCGGGTGATGCTGATGGCGAGCGGACAACGAGTCGTCTGCGGGCTCTGCGAGCAGGCTTTGGCTGCGGGGAACCATCGCTGCTTGTAGTAGACAAGGACGTAGCCGCAGTGTGTCCACAAGACTTCGCTGTGGATATCCACGCATCTTCATGTATATTCTCCTTTCGGCGAGCTCGGTGGTCGGAGACTTCAATTATACGATGGTTCCGTTTCCCATACGTCTTCACCTGCTTTGTACGAGCCCCTGGCATGTTTCCAGATGAGAGAAGAGATTAACGGGAAATTTTTCGTTAGGACACGATGTATCGAAGTGGGGCGAGCTCGATGGTAAGAGAAAGCTTGAGCGACACCACGGGGTCGGACTTATACAGCCCACAACAGGATCACGACGCGTCTCAACCAAATATCACGTGATCGGGAACGACCTTTCTTATTGAGTTTTGTTCGCTTCACGTTTCGATTCCTCAGCAATGCATTAACTTCATCTGAATCATCATGGCCTTACCTCCTTCTCTAAGGGTTTCATTTTCGCCTCAAGAACTTGAGCTGATTGCGTGCGAAGAGCTTGTTGAGATTATTCCCCTCATCGCAATGGAGAAGACAGCCTTCATTTCGGTGCGTAGACCAGAATGAGCAAACATCTTCGGATGATCAGGGATCGTCTGGATAGGGCGCATATGGCCCTCTCCGTCCTCCTAACAAGGCCAAAGTACCTCTGTGGATGGCTATGAATCTGAAGCTAAAGAAGAAATGTCACATAGTCGCCCCGGATTGGCTCTCAGTAGGTTTGTCTTTACAAGACGCGATCTAGCACTCTGTCGTGATATCGCGGGATACAGAATATCTCCAGGACAAACTGCTCCAGGAGACAAATGCGGAGGGGTTCAGTGCACTCCCTCTTCGCTTTGCGGAAATGTCTAAAGTTTTACTGGATGTGTGCGTGCTGCGGCTACTGGAAGAAACGTATTCCAAAGACTTCTCCCCACAGAGCTGCAGAGGATATTCCGAACTCGGACAAGGTTCGATCGTTGCTCAAGGACATCCGCGAGGTCCGCCAAGCCAAAAGTCGGGACGGCCTGAAGAAGATTGACCACATCGAGCTTTCTGTACGCTACCTTTATCTGACATGTCCTCACTCATGGCTGATCCTGTGAGGCAGCTTGCGAATCTTTGTGCGATGGAGATCAACGAGATTCGACCGTTCTACACCCGGGCCATGGACGTCCTCACCCATCTGGCTCGTAGTCCCATCGCAGACGTCTGAACGGCCGTGACACCTTCCGATGGCCCTGTCGAGCTGCCCGGTCACGTATACACGCTGATTTGGCAATACATGCTCGTGCGTGACGAGTAGGCAGTCTGAGTTGTGGTTGGCCTTCTCTGCCGCTACATGGTTGGCTCGAGCTTGACGGATGCAGAGCTTACCCATCGGTTATAATGTACATATATGGTAACATGCTTCTCTGTGGCAGTTATCATAGGGTTCTCGCACCTAGATGGCATGGAAGGAGTTCGTAGCTCGAGCGGCCCAGGTAGGATTTTCATTCAGTTCCTTCGTGATAATCCGACGACGTTCACGTTCGTCAATGCTCTTCGACCATGTAGGGCCGCCTTGCCCTCTCATTTGTAGCCTTTTTGCGCACGTCGGTCCGCCTAGCCTGTTCCGTTTGTATCGCCGCTGAGCCTCGTCTGCGCCGCCCTGCGGCTGCATACCGGCGCTTGCGCCTCCCCTGTCGCGGGAGTACGATGTGTACATTATCGTGCAGTACAGTCTCTATTTCATATCGCAACATTAATACGATGTTGCTGAGGCAATGCCATAGAAGAAGAAGGTCTGAGAGGCTGTCACGGCAGTCACGGCTCGAATGACACGTGTACCGTGGCAATATATCAACGCGACTTCCAGCCTTGCAAGCGATTACTGGGCAGTCAATAACTTGTCGCGTCCTTCCACCGGCCCGTCGCGTATGCCCTACTCGCAGCTTTCCCCTTCGCCATTCTGAGGATACCCGCATTACATTTGATCGATGTCCGGAGTGGATTTTCCATTAGAGGTAAAGCGTGGCAAGCCTGACCGGCCCACTGTGAACCGCTTCCGGCCCTCCTGGCTGAAGGTAGAGCTGACACCCTCAGAATGGGATATTTTGGCTTTTTCCATTGCCTTCAAAATTCTTCTCTTTCCGGCATAGTAAGCCGATCTCTATTTCTTGGTGAGCCGAACGCAGATAAGCCGCCTAGCCACTCGACGGATTTCGAGGTTCATCGAAACTGGCTTGCAATAACATACTCTCTACCTGTCTCTAAATGGTACTATGATGTATGTATCCTTATTCTTCCCTGATAATATATGTCGCTGAGAGGCACATAGAACACGTCTGAATGGAGTGAGCTTGCCCACAGTGTGTGAAAGCACTGCACAGCGATTATTAACATCAGGAATTCCAGCCCTTGACTACCCTCCTTTCTTCGCATACTTCGAGAAGCTGATGTCAATACCGGCGTGCATTATTGACCCAAAAATTGTGGACTTGAACAATCTAGATTACGACGCCTGGTCGGTTGTCGTGTATCAACGAACGACGGTAATCCTCACAGAGCTCCTTCTTGGAGCCGTCGTTCTGAGGTACAACACGCCCATACTTGCCGATGCTTCTACTGATCTAGCATACTTGTCGAAAGATTTATACGAGGAGCCACAGAACCGTCGATGCAGCGGCTTATCTCTGCGTCCTTGTTCCTGCATCCTGGTTTCATCATTGTCGACCATATCCATTTCCAATACAACGGATTCATGTATGGCATCCTGCTCGCATCTGTTTTGTGCGCGCGAAACGTGAGCGCGCCCCGAACGCTAAGTTAGTACTCTTGACGATCTTAATGGGTTGAGCACAGGACAACAAACTCATGAGTGGACTCCTTTTCGCCGTCCTGCTCAACTTCAAGCACATCTACATGTACCTCGCAGTAAGTTTAAGCCGCTCCAGACACGTTGTGACTGAATCTAGACGCACATATAGCCGGCATACTTCGTATACCTTCTTCGAACGTATTGCATGTCACCCACAGGCTCTCTTCTCCCCACGCGCTTTTTATCCCTTGCAAATACTGTCGTTCTTGTCTTCCTCGTCTCGCTTGGACCATTCCTTTACATGGGCCAGATCAAGCAACTCCTTTCTCGCCTCTTCCCGTTCATGCGTGGCCTTAATCATGCGTACTGGGCCCCGAACGCTTGGGCGCTAATGACGTTCCTCGATCGAGTGCTACTCCAATGTTCGTCACTCGATATCAACCCACGTGTGGACGGACATTGACCATCGTGCAGATGTGAAGCATTTTGGAGGAAGGTGGACTATCAACTCGTCTGGCATCGCATCGTCCTCACGAGGACTTGTCGGCGATACTGTCTTCGCCGTACTGCCTAACGTCAGGCCGATTCATACATTCACTCTCACAATCGCCATGCAATCGGTTAGCGCACACCCGCCTCCAGTTATCCTCAGCGCTGATCGCACTGCAGATTTTCCTGTTCAAGCTGTGGCGTTCGCCGACATATAAGTCCTTTTTGACTGCACTGACACTGTGCGGGTACACGTCCTTTATGTTCGGGTGGCATGTGCATGAAAAAGCAGTCCTACTCGTGCTCGTTCCGCTAAGGTAGGCTATCGTCAATATCCAAACTATTTCACAATCTCATTGTCTCGTCACAGCCTCTTGGCCACGGAGAGCTACCCACACTTCAGAACGTTTGTCATTGCTTCGACAGCTGGCATCGTTTCCCTCTTCCCGCTCCTCTTCACACCCGCAGGTGAATGCTTTCGCTCACACCCTGCTGAGTGTATCTGATATTGTAATCAGAGCAAGTTGTCGAAGTTATTTACAGTCTGATGTGGGCGCTATTTACATTTGTGCCCCTGCACCGCCGGCTTTACGAGTACATTTCGTGCGAATGGGTCTGGACCATGCTAATTGACCTCTATCAGGTTCCCACGCACACTTCCTACCGTCATCCTCAATTGGCTCGAGCTAGGATACCTCATCGGCTTCTACGTTATCACGCCTGCTACCATGCTCTTCCCTTCCTTCATCAAGGGTAAGGGAGACGAATGGACGTTCCTGCCGCTGATGACTACGAGCGTATATTGCTCTCTGGGTCTCGTGTGGGCATATATTCGCCTTGGGTACTTGTATTTGACGAGTTAAAGTGCCATGATACTCCGTCCTGCCACTCGCCGTTATCAATGAGGCGGTAGCATTGTACTGGGCGCCAAGGATATAGGATTGCTGTCGCCTTCCATATATGCCATACCGGAGAGGGCCAGCTACTTTTTCGCGATGTGAACGACTGCAGGAGTATTCAGTGTTCCATCAATCTTCACCGTCGGAAGAAGACGCACCATCCTCGTCTTCCAGAATATGTTCTAGCCCGACCTTCTGCCCTCTGCTATGCTTCGCACTAGAGCCCCATACGACCGCGCTAGATTAAAGCGGTTAATGTGAATCGTACATAAGCATAAGCGAGGCTTACTATTTCATCTGCTTCGCGATTTCCTTATGAATTGCATTGCAGAAATCTTCTACCGTGCACTTCCCGCGACGCAAGACGACAGGTGCCGAGTAGTCCGGCGCCAGCCCGCGAGGCTTGGTGTAGACCCGCACAAGGTCAAGGGCCTCCCACATTTTTTCAACGAGTTCGTCGATGTTTAACCATTGGCCCGAGGAAATTGGAACGCTATTGGGGATCTTATAAAGCAGATCAAGCTCCTCAATGGAGATTGCGTCGATCTTGTTCAACACCTGTGAAGCTTCAGCATCCAAGCGTCACGCGATGCAGCGCAAGGTAACACACGTAGATGGCTGGGATATATACGCGGTTTCCCTCAATGACGTCGACAAGGTCGTCAATGGTAGCGTTAGGCTCGCGAATAGCGATGTCGACATTGTTGAGCTTATACTCGGAGCATATCGCCTTGATCTCGTCTTGGTCAATGTTGGTTAGTGGAACAGTGTTCGTGATCGCGATGCCACCCTTATCCTTCTTGCGCACGACGATCGATGGCAGCTTCTTGTTTAGCCGAATGCCAAAACCCTCGAGCTCGTTCTCAATTATCTTCTTGTCCCCGAGAGGTTTTAGGACGTCGAGGACGATGAATATGAGATTGCAGGTGCGCGCGACTTGCGAGCTTTAGTCGAAGACACAACCAGTGTACCGGGAGCAAACATACCAGCAATAACTGGATTATGTTAGGCAATAAAGTGCTTGTAAGGCCACGACACGCACCTTGTCGACCTCGGCCACGGCCATCATTTGCCCCTTCGATGATACCAGCTAAAGCATCCTCACGTTAACTGAAGACCGCAAAACGCAAAGGATGAAGGTGCGCACGGAGATCGAGGATCTGAATCGGGGCGCCATGCACCTTTATTGTTCCTGGCACTGTCGTGAGGGTGGTGAAGTCGATAGCTGATACTTCCGAGTGTGTGCCAGTCATCTTGGACATGAGAGTAGACTGCTCGCTCATTAGTGGGACGCATTCATAGAGACGATGACACGCACTTTCCCAACGGACGGAAACCCAACGAAGCCGACAGTTGCAATACCTGTGCGTGCGACATCGAAGCCAACACCTCCGCCTCCACCTCCACCGCCCTGAGGTGAGATGAGCTCCCTGCGGAGTTTGGCGAGCTTGGCTTTGAGCTGGCCAAGATGGTAGCTCGTGGCTTTATTTTTCTGGGCTGAACGAAAAAAATATTATGGATGCAGAAGCGCGGCGTCAAGGAGAGAGCGCACTTTTAGCCTGGCGGGGAAGATGTTAGTGCGGATGGCCAGAACGATAGCGTGCCGACAGCCGTACCATCTCATCTTCGATTTCCTGGGGTGCAACGACGGTGAGGACAATAGGAATGGACGCTAGGGTGAGGATTCACCTTGATTTTTTGAACAGTGGTCATGATTAGCGACTGTGTGGGGGGACGTTCGAGACGAAAATGATAGTGATGGAGGAGGGTGGGAAGAAGCCCCTGCAGGTCGTGACGGTGTCTTGTTCCTTGGTGTTTCTGCCCGACCAAGACGATCCCGGCTGTCCTCGTCCTCCATCTCATCCCCCCCTTCCCTATCCGCCTCTCGCCCCCGCCTCTTCCCCAGCTCGGCTTATCGCCTCTGCCCTCCCTCTCTTTCGTGTCACAGACACTCACGCTCCTTCTCCCAACTCACGTCCAGTCCTTCCCCTCTGGCCTGGTTGCCACCCTGCTACTTGGCTCGTCCCGTCCATCCACTACAATCCAAATTCCGCATTCTCTAGCTCGCCATGTGTGGAGGTCCGGAATGGAAGCGTGAAATTGTCCCAGACCACAAGGTGCGTCTTGCTGGCTTGCCGTCCACACCATCCACGCTGATTTCCCCCGCAGTTCGACTTCATCGATGTCCGCGAGTTCAAGGACGATAGCTTCGGAATGCAAATGAAGTATGCTATACTTGTGTACTGACTTTGTAGGCTTGCTAACCTCCTCAAAGGTACCTATGGCTCTATGTGCTCGTGCTCAAGAGTTTCTTGGTCTATGTCTCGGATATATTCACTGCTGTCACTATGTTGACTACGAACTCGTGGTCAAACCAAATCTTCAACAATTGTCCTGAAGTCGATGGGTGTGTTGCCATCCCTTTCACCGTCGGCAAGTGGCTTTTCGTCGGCTGCATCATCTTCTCTTTTCTGCTCGTGCGTTCCCATCGTTTCCTCTCTATTACTAGCTCAACCCTGGCTCAGCTGGCGTACGAGTCACGGAAAGCAAAGAAGATTATTGCCAGCCGCGACATTTCGTACGCGTTCACCAATGTTATGGCGAATAACTACTATTCGCTCAGTACGTTATTGACCTCTGCTGCGCGTCACATCCTCACGCTCCTGCCAGGGTCATATCCCCACTTCTGCTTTTTCGACCACATTTCTCAGTCGACAAAACGGTCTGATGACTTTGCGTTCTTCATCTTCTTTACCTTCAAGAGTGCGCTCCTGTTAATATGCAGTGGACGTCCAGAGCTAATTATGGTCGTTAGGTTGGAAGCGTCTTCTACTCGCCGACGCGCCTCGTCAAGTCATCAACGCTCTGACGCTGTATTCCATTTATCTGTCCAAGCGCAGCGATACCCGCCCTTGGTGGAATCTTGCAAAGTACTTCGACGGCAATACCCTTGTCACTTCGGCTCTCACCGTGTCGACGGCTTTCACTGTACTTATCTGTGCCGGTTCGATGCTGCTACTCTTTATAGCCGGCGTCCTTTATATCCCCTTGCTCTGCCATATCAAGGGAAATTTGAAGGCTAGTTCCATCGGTCCATCCCCGTCTCTCCTCCAGGGTCTTACCTTTTT
This sequence comes from Vararia minispora EC-137, assembly GCA_022160365.1. Lineage (NCBI taxonomy): Eukaryota > Fungi > Basidiomycota > Agaricomycetes > Russulales > Lachnocladiaceae > Vararia > Vararia minispora. Next base: position 26,349 of record MU273512.1, read on the forward strand.
GTTAGGAATACTGCTGTCACAAAGTTGACAAGGTCTGTGTCCACTGTCATATCGCTCCGTCTTCTCTGACTTATCCCACTCATGGTAGCGTATCGCCGAGATCATAAAACGCCGGAACAAGCAACGTATGGCACGTGCGGCGTCGTTGGCCAGAAAGGAGGCTGCGGGCGATTTCTCGCATCTCAAGAACAAGAAGGGCGAGTTCACGCAGCAGCCGCTACCTCAGCCCACGCTCCCGAACGTTTCCCTTGACGATGACGACTTCAAGGATAACATGTCGATCCGGTCGCGTGAACCCTCGCCGAGCAACTTTACTGGAGACTATTACACAGATAGCAAGAGCGCTATTGTCGATTACCCAACCATGCCAGCTTATAACCTGCCATACTCGCGCCACCAAGACCCCAATAATGTGTACGCTCACTACAACCCATCAGCACCGTCCATCCAGGACGACTACCTCGACGAGTACGGCAGCACCGTACAACTTGCGACGGGAGCAGCATATGGTCACCAAGCTGATTCTAGCTATCAACCTGGGTACGGTCACCAAATTGACCCGTCACATCAATCCCAGGGTTACGTTGCCGACGCGTACGACGTTTACTCTGGACACGGGGGTGAGAACGTGGAGCATGGCAACAGCTCGTTGCACCCTCAATACGCGCAATCAGTACATGGGGTGCCGCCGTCGTACCGTTCTGCCAGCCCATACCGGTCGCCGAGTCCCGGTCACTTTCAGCAGCAAGAATACCAGGACCAGAGCTACCAAGCTGGCCATGGACAGCATTCCTATGCCGTGTAGTTATATATTATCTATTTCCTACTGTACGATTCATCTGGCATACACTCGCATATCCTCCCGCACGTTTCATTTGTTCTAGCTTGGTATCTGTTCTCCGGTGCGATGGTGTCTGTTCACCGGTTCTCCGTCGGACGCCACCTACACGTCGCTTTGGGGCTGAGCTCCATTTTTTATACAATCGTGACACAGCAGGCCGGATAGTGGAACCACTTTTTCACTGCTATCCGTCCCTAGCGACACAGTCCTGCGCTTTTTCCGCGTAACACATGTTGCCGCTATTAGCACTCCGACTACCCTACCGTATATGATATGCTGAGGTCCTGCCGAGCGGAGCCGCCGGCAGCTTCTGCACGAGAGCGGCCACTCGCACCGCTTATTTTTCCTTCCTGTCCTTTGCCGTCTCCTCTCCTGTCTGCCCGTCGCGCCGCCGCTCGCCGCGCCAGTACGAGCAAGGCTCGGCTGAACCCTCACCAAAGTAGCACAAAATGGAGTTTGTGATTGGCGGACGAGTGGTGGATAAGGGTGGGTTGAACGCGTTCTGAACTGAGGTATATGGAGGTGCTTATTGACATAGGTAGGTCCCCGCAAGCCATCAGGATATGTTCACGGACGACGTACTTGGTAGGGAATGGTACAGTAGGACCCATAACAAGGTCACATCTTGAGATGAACAAAAGGGGGTGGGAAAGTAACAAGGTGCTTGGTATGTCGAACCGGAACAGCATTCGAGCCGTGGCTGGCGCTCGATCTTCCGTCCGGACGCGCAGTACCAGTGACGCACCATTTTGGTCTACCGGACCGGTGAACTTCCGTCCGCCCGCCGGCGCGATCGGGCGTCACGGACTCCTACCGACGTTTTGCTCGTTTTCCAATCACCTCACGACGAAGCCTGATGTCCACATTGTATCCTACGTTAACGATACAGCCCACTTTGAAGCGCTTCCTCTGCTATACTTTCCTCGCAGAGTCGAGTGAAGCGCTCCTTGGCGGCTTTCACCCACCCGTAAACGCACTCGGACGTAACAACAACCTCCCCAGCCTCATCCCCTGGTTGATTGCCGTCCGATCGCTCTGTGGTGCTTTGGAGCACGCTCGTGTTTTGGGGTTGGCGATTTCGCCTGCCATCTATAAAGAATGGCTCTGTGTTCTTCCAACGTGACCGGCTACCGAATTTGCCAGTATTGTGCGCTTCAGTACCCCCCGTCCAACTTCTCCTGCTACATAAACTAGCTCGACGTGCTCACGGCCTCCGCCGAATTGTGCCCTCCTTTCGGTTGAGTTCTTCTATATTCTACATGTGCGACAACACCTGACCAAAGCTCCACGTTTCCCTTTCCGCTCGTGTTCCAGAAGCAGCGCACCATATCCCGCACGGTTCTGCTGGCCTTCCGCTTATCTCTTACTATGTCGTTGTCCTCGTCTACTAACGGTCCTCTCTCTACGGAGAAGCACGACGAGAACAATGTCTACGACTCCCAGCCTGACGGTAATTTTGCTGAACAGTTAACCGCCGCGTCGCCACGGCTAAGAGGGAGAAAGCTTACGACTGCTATCTCTTTCATCGCCGGCACGGGGTTCACCCTTTTCGGGTGTGTGCTTTTGTGTGTATTGCAGAAACTTCTATTTTGATTCCCCCGAAGTTATGACCAGGGTGTCATGTCCGCCTTACTCACCTCCGGCCAATGGGAGAAGGTTTTCCCTCAGACTGTCGAGAGCACAGTGCATCCTAACCATGCAACTCTTCAAAGCTTTGTCGTCGCTGTATATGTATGTGCGCCTCCATATCGAATCCGTGATATAGCTGACACGCCTCATAGGAGGTCGGCTGCTTAATTGGCGCACTTTCCAACCTCTGGATCGGTGACCGCCTTGGTCGTCGCAAAACGATCTTCCTCGGCGGCATCATTATGATCATCGGTGCGATCCTCCAAACCACTGCGTTTGGCTACGCACAGATGGTTGTCGCCCGTGTCATCACTGGTTTCGGAAACGGCCTGAATGTGCGTCGAATATGTTATCCTCAGACGCCTAGGCCTCTTGCTCATTGATGCACAAGACTTCGACTGTTCCTGCTTACCATGCTGAGTGTGCTTCTCCGACAAAGCGTGGCTCTTATATTATGATGGAGGGTAGTCTGATTACTTTTGGCATTATGATCTCGTACTGGGTCGATTTTGCTCTCTTTTGGGCCAAAACCTCTTCGGCACAGTGGCGAGTACCTATCTCCATCCAGATCCTCTTCGCAGTTGTTATGATTATTGGCGTATCTATCGTAAGATCCCCTCCCGTGTTTTCTCGGTACTGTCGTGTCATGTTTACTGCAGTTGCCGGAGTCTCCTCGCTGGTTAGCGAAACAGGGTCGTGACGTCGAGACCCTCGCGGTTCTCGCCGCGCTTGAAGACAAGCCTTACACTGACCCTGAGGTTCAACAAACCTACCACGCCATCCGTGAAACCCTCTGCGTGGAAGAAAACAGCGCTAGAAGGACGGATAACCTCCGGGTTCTGTTCACGCATGGTCCCAGGCAGAACTTCCGTCGCGCAGCTCTCGCTGTTACTGTCCAGTGCTTTCAACAGATCACGGGGATCAATCTAATCACTTACTATGCGGTTCGCCCCCTTTGCCTTCCTTTCTTGTGCGTTCATTGACCATCATCGCAGACACTGCTCTTTCAGCGTCTTGGTCTTTCAGACACGAACTCGCGCATCATCGCAGCCTGCAACGGCACCGAGTACTTCCTCGCTTCTATCATTGGCATCTATCTCATTGATCGTGTTGGCCGCCGTCCACTTATGCTCGTCTGTGCGGCGGGTCAGTGCGTTACTATGGTTCTCTTGGCCGTCCTCGGCAGTGTCAACAACTCCGCGACACAGGTCGTCTCAGCCGTCCTCCTCTTCGTATTCAACTCTTTCTTCGCAGTTGGCTTCCTCGGAATGACATGGCTTTACGCCGCCGAGATCGTCGGCATCAACATCCGCGCGCCCGCGAATGCGCTATCTACAGCGTCGAACTGGTGCGCTGCTTGCTTCAATGAGGGGAGGGTTCTTAACCCCTTCTGACTTGGCTATGCGCGTATAGGATCTTCAACTTCGTCGTAGTCATGGTCACCGGCCCCTCGTTCCAAAACATCAACTGGGGAACATATATTGTCTTCGCAGCATTAAACGCTTTCATCTGGCCGGTTACCTACCTCTTTATGCCCGAAACTAAGGGCCGATCCCTTGAGGGTGCGTTTGCCACCACCGGCCTTCAATTGCAGCCCTGACGTACTTTCCAGACATGGACATCCTCTTCGCCGTTGCCTATCGTGAGGGCGTTTCGCCCGTCAGCGTCGCCAAGCGTGACGATCTGCCGATTGCTGGAACACCGGAAGCGGACGAGATCCTGGGTATCAGCGTCTCGCAACGTGAGAAGATGCACCAGGACCAGGGTTCGGGCCGCGCCTCCACAACAACTGGTCTCGCTGGGCCTGAGGCCTGAGGCCTGAGTACTTCCGTTGAGAGCCACACCTCATGGAAATGTATGAATTAATTAACGCAAAACTACGCCCCCGGCCGAGGCGCACTGTAGAATATAATATCTTTCTGCACTGACAATCCTCACCTCCACGATATCTTGGCAAGCAATTAGTTCGGGTGGCTTCCTTAAAGTGATGAACGCTACGTCCTGGTAGTATGAATAATTGCATGTTCGCCAGCGATCCAAGATAGTGAGCTCTTACGATTAAGCGGAACCTAACCGAAATCTCGTCTCAAGAATGGCATGTATGGGGAGGGCACATTTATGACGTCTGGATTTTTGATGTGGCTCTTTCACCTGTAGAACTATGAACTGCTCGTGATCATGATTCTGACCAATTCTCCTTGCGCTCTTTCACCCTCTCGACAATACCCTTCGAGCGTATCGTTCCTGTTTGCGCCCCCCAACCACGAGCCCATTCCAATGCTCGAGTGAAGGGCATGATGACGGTGACCAGTCGTGCTTCAATGAGTGCAAGAGGTAGCTGGGCAAAGTCCTGAGCAGAGGAGGGATGAGCGGGATGGCTGAGTACTCACGGGTCCCAACGTATTGCTATCCTCGGAGTCCATAGAGCGGTCGCCTTCGATCCAGCAATGCCCCTCCGGTACAGTCACTTTCTTCTGTGGATAAGGAGCTAGCGTCTCAACCTTCGAGTATGCAAAGTTGGCAACCAGCTACGCAGGGAGATAGTGTAGGAAATACCACATCGCCCGGCAGCGCGATGAGACGCTTCACATAGATACGTTTTGGGTCGTATGGAGAACTTGGAGTGCAAAAGGTTAGAGCGGTCGCATTGACCGAAACGGCTCTGCTACGCACCGAACCATAACGATGTCCCCCCTCCTATAGTGTCGCAGCGTGGTTATTGAAAACCGATCAAAGAGCACCACGTCGCGTTGCTTCGACAAGTCGGGGTTCAGCGTAGGCTAGCTAGTGTTCAAGAGGGCTGAGAGCGGGCTCGATGCAATACATAAAGGGCAAGTGACCTGCATGCTAATACCGTTGACTTGCTGCACGACGAAGCCATACTCGACGAGAGAGTAAGGAAGGGGGAGAAAGAAGATGGCACCTGTAATACGCCGTAACACTGAATATCTGGCGAAGGAGTTTCGAATAAAGCAGAAGACCATGGCCTTGTATGGTGGATGTAGGATGTAGGTCGTGACGGCAAGTTTCGTCACTGAAACCGCGTCGAGCCGGGACACCGTGCAGATAAGATATTGACTACCAGCAGACGCGACAGCGCGCCGGAATACTGTATATTAAATTTCAACTCAGGCATCTCGACTGAGCCCAAGAAATGTGTAGTCCATATGTTATTACAGGGGAAAGAACTGGTGCTTGTAGGCTGCAGGGAACGGTGACAGAGCTCTTTATGTACTGTGCGCCCATTCCTGAAGCTTTCAGGCTGAGCTTGCTAGCAGTAGAAGCGGACTTTTCCGGTTAAATCTGGCCCTAGATATTGTGCCACGGACGTCATGCGGGCCTTCGCCGCAGGCTGTGTCCAACCCATAATCTCATGGCCCTGGTGCAGGCTGACCTCAGACGGATGATAAACATAGGGATGCGGAACGAACCTTCGTCCTTGAGCTAGGCAGAGGATCCTCCTTTGACATTGAGTGCTCTGGGTGAGAGAAGCACGCATATCTATTGCTGTCCAAGAGAGACCTGCATTTCTCAAGCGCATGCCATGTGAAATCTTCCTTTCGCACGGTGTTAACCGGACGGTAAGAAATTAAACCAGCTCCTGGTCTTACTGGATCTGCGAGGTACGACGGGTGATATTCTCCTTTATACCTCATCTTCTGACAAGTATGGATGTAAAAACCTGGAGAGATGAGAGAGGAGGTCGAAAATAGAGCTTGCATCTCACCCATGTACAGGTAGTTCATCTGACTTGAACCCGCCTTGTGTATTTCTCTCGCAAGAGAAATCTCTCTGAGTGCACTTAGCTGGGAAAGGGATCAGCAGAAAAACTGCCGAAGGTAAGGTGCAGTCGCAGACTTTGCCGAGGGAGAACTTCTCGTATTCTTTCTCCCACATGAAGTAAACGCTTGAGATACAGCTAGGAAGGATATCTATAACGCCCATGGCGATAAGCTTGCCATCCAGTCGATAGAGCTGGTGATATGAGCCCCATTCCGTCGGAAGATGGCTGGGTGGCGGCGATGGATAAGGTATGGGCCCTCTCTGAGGCAACGGTTAGTGGTCTTTATGAGTCGAGTGCCAAGACTAACTATCAAGGGAGACTCGACGAGGAAATCGTCGAATGAGCTCGCGAGCTTCTCGGGCTTGTGGTGAATGTTTGCTTCGTAGTTTTGGTATAGGGTAAATTTTTCTTCCGTAAAACTGGATGGCTCGAGAACAACCTTCTCTTCGATGTCAGGCGACCTTAAGAGGCTGAGGTGGACATGGACACCTCAAATTTGTGTGCCACAGCACGCTCGCCTACGAATGCACATTCTGAGACATGGATCGCTTCATCTAGGTCAAATCGCTTCGTATTCTTGGGCGACCCGGATGGGATCCTATCATCAACCTCGCTCATGAATCTGCTGGTGCATGAAAGTAGTGCCTACTTGTTATCATTGCGGTCAGTGTCCATCGCATTTTTTGTATCGCCATCTAGCACGAAACGGTTCCATCTGACAGGGGTTTGAAGTAAGGTAACAGTATGTCTATGAATTCACCTATTAAGAAGTTTGCGCTGGCCCTTCGTCGGAGCGAAACCGAGGGCATCTAGCCTTGAGGCGAAGTCAAAGGCCGGCAGGTATGCTCGCGTGCCTTGCTCCGGCGTACTTTATGGTGTATTGTGGACAACAGGAGGCTTTGAGATCAGGCTTGTAGCAGTACGTCCCAGAGCGACGCCAGCCTCTGTCTATCATACCTTGGTAGAACTTTATTCGCATGAGCCCAAGGTCCAGAATTTGCGCAACTGGCTCACATCGGGTAAGAGGCGGAGAGCAACAAACGTAGATTGACTTAGAAACGTGGGGAGTTCTGATCTCTGGCCCGAAGGACCGCAGTAGCCGCAGGTACTTGCAGATGGGCCGTAGGGAACGACGGCAGAAGTGATGAGCAATTCAGAGTCAGAGGCGTCCATGGTGGGCGGACGAGAGGGAGTTGGTTCAGGACTCCGGAGACTAGCCACCGCACCCGGCGGATGGCGAACGTGGACTAGGCTCTCGCCTCGTACTGTCATGAACCTTGCCCGACACTCCATCTCTGCTACCAAACCTCTACTTTTATACGATCTCAGGTTAGACGCTGGCTCGAATATCTTCACATTATCCTCTCCGAATGGCTTCACCGTATACCGCACGTGTCCCCTCGAGCTCGTTCGCAAGAGAGGTTTGCCCCTGCTTACGCCCCATCTGCATATCGTTATCCTAATACCAGTCCATCGCAGAGGTCCGTGGAGGCACGCTATCTATGGTTGTCCCCATGCACGTCTCGTCTCTTCTCTTTCTCGTTGGAGGCGGTCGCAGTCCACGATACCCGCCCAATAAGGTCATGTTCTGGGATGACGTCCTTGCACGCGAGGTGGCCGAGCTCGAGTTTCGCGAGAAGGTGAGAGGACTCGCTTGCCGGCGTGGCTGGCTCGCCGTTGCCCTCCGGCGTCGCGTTGTTGTCTTTGAGATCGGCGTGTCCATCTCGCGCTACGGGGAGTGGGATACATGCGACAACCCGCGAGGTGCGTGCCTGCCACCCTGTCCCACACGCCCGCCCCCATGTACCAACACAGACGTTCCCGTCTCTGCGCAGGACTACTCGCAATCGCGACGGAAGCGTACGCCACGCTGCTCGCAGTACCTGGTCGGCAGATCGGGCACGTCCAGCTCATCCACCTCCCGCCCTGTCGCCCACCAGAACCACCGGGCCCTCCGCCCCCGATCCCACCGCGCCGGCCACCGCCGCCCAAGCAGCACACTCATTCCGTTATTGTCGCGCACAACACCGCACTCTCGACGCTCGCTGTGCCACCGTCGGGCAAGTTACTTGCAACAACGTCGCTCCGCGGCACTCTTGTCCGTGTTTGGGACACTGCGACGGGGAAGCAGTTACGCGAGCTACGGCGTGGGACGGATCAGGCAGAGATCTATGGTGTCGCATTCCGCCCGGATGAGGCGGAGATCTGCGTTTGGAGCGACAAAGGCACGGTCCACGTCTTCGCCCTCACTGTACGCGACGGCCCTTCGTGCGTGTGCCGCGTTCTCCACCTCCGCGTGACCTGACACACACCTCTTTTCACAGTAACCGACATTCATCGCTATCATCGCTCACATCCTATATACCGCTGCCCAAGTACTTCGAATCGGAATGGTCCTACGCTCAGTTCCGCATTCCGGCACAATCTGCACATATCTCACTCACGCAGGCGACGGCGGGCAGGCCAGACCCTGACATGGCAGAGGAAGAGAAATGTACTGTTGGGTGGATCACGAGCCCCGAGACTGCAACGGAGCATCAATTGATCGCGCTGACGTATTCGGGTGGCTGGTACCGCCTCGCGCTTCCTCACTCTGCATCAACGACTGCTGCTGTGGCACACGCTGCCGGTGGTCGCAGCGCGGGGAGCGTGAAGAGTGCACAGATGCAACGACAAGAGCGGGCTTCGCCAAGGAAGGGTAAGGGCAAGGCGAGTGGAGTAGAGGAGAGGAAAGAGAGTCAGAGCCGGGACTGTGTGCTGCTCGAGTACAGGCGATTTGGGTCGTGGGATGGGTGGACCTAACGTAGGTTCGAGGTATGCCCGTGCTAGTGGCTGGACGGTTGCTTGTTTGGTCCCATTGGATACCTGTCGTGCTGGCTTTGTCGTTTTTGCTTCCTCACGATCCTACCATATCCTCGCTCGCTTGCATGACTGTACTCTAATCATCCACACGCATCCCCTCTAATCTGTTGTATTCTATGGATCTCACTAGAAGCTATACATGCACTGAAGGAATGGCTCCCACTTGAAGGGAAAGAATACAAGTCGTATATAGCGGATATGGTGACATGGGCAGAACGAGACATACATATGTGGCGCTGTGACATACAATGTGAGTGCAAGCATAGTGCGAAGTCGTGAACGGATAGGTGTTTGTACATTGTTGTAGATGAAAGTGGAAGTATGTGTGTGCGACAGAAGGCCCATAGAAAACAGAAACGGAACAGCGCAAAATATACCCTGATATCGCCGAGTCCCTGTGGTATTGGTATTGACGCTGAGCGTCGCTCATGTCACGTCGTTACAACCCGTTGGTATTACAAAATAACAGTCATCTACCGGGTGCGGCCGTAACCTCCACCGATGGCCTCAACAGCCTGCCCACGTGCAGCGGCGCCGGGATTCCACGATTTGGGCGGACGGAGGTCAACGTGTGCAAGTTGCTTACGAGCTGCCTTGAACTCGAGGTCTTCCATCTGGTTCTGCGCGAGCAGCGCGGCACGCGCTTCAGCCTGACGCTGGAGCTCGGCCTCGCTCTCATCAGATAAGTAGTCCGTGAAGCCGCCGTCGGACGTCACAGTTCCGTCAGACGAACTCCCACCGCTCGTGACGGAACGCGCGTCGGAGCCGCCATCGCTGCTTGCGCTACCCGGAGAAAGTGGAGAGGGAGCGGAGGCATCCGCTGAGGGCCCAAGAGAGAGCCCAGAGAAGTCGATGTCGAGAGACGAGCGCTTGGGCGCCGAGCGGGTGGTACTCACGGTGTTCATACGCTCGGGTGCACGGCGCTCGACGGACGCCGAGGCGCGGCGCGCGTCAGCCGTCGAGTTGCGGCGGCGCAAGGCAGGCACATTGGCATTTACGTCGGTGCTACCCTTGGCCGTGACGCGGGAGATGGAAGAACGCCGATCCGTCGTGCGGACGATACTGCTCTCGAGCTCGATATGGCGACGGAGCGGAGAGGGCGAATTGGGCGAGTCGCCACGATCGCGTGGCCCAACCTGGTCAACGCTGCGGCGAGTGACACTGCCGCCCTCCGGTGGGCTCTCCTTGAGAACGGAGGCCTTGGGCGTCGCGAGTTGGGCGTTGGGCTCCTTCGGGCTGCTTGATGAACGTGATTTGGTGGGGATGGAGAGCGGCTGAGTGCGCGGGGAACCCGAGGCGCGTGTCGGGACGGTCGCCGGGCTCGTGCGACGATCGAGCGCCGGTGGCGCGGCTGGGTTTGCTTTGGCGAGGGAGGACGACACTGCAGCCGAGGGCCGGGGTGTTGCGGTGATGCTATCCAGGACGGAGCGAACCTCAGCGGGTACGGGAATGTTATGTACCGTCGAGACGGCGGGCCAGTCTGCGGGCGGCACGCGCTCACTCTCTTTGGGCGGGCGACAGCAGCCGGCCCATCCTGGGTTCTGGAGGGGCAACTTATTCGGGTTCGCCTTTGCCCACTGTGAAACCGATTGTACTGTCAGAGACATGGAACCATTGGTGAGACAGGGGGGGAATACGGACTTTGCAGTAACCGCATCCGTTGAACGTCTGGACTGGTTGTGGCACGAATGGATATCAGCACAATGTATGGCTGAACGGCAGGTGAAGCCATACCCTCTGCATTCTTGAGAAAGACGATCTCCATTGCGTGATTTGCGAGGTTCTTGCAAATCTCCTTCTTGTGAGGACACCTGCCGGGGAGGTTAACCGGTGGTGGGCAGTGGGCAAAGATAGAGATCGGACGGACTTTGCAGCACTGGGCTTAAACACCTTGCACATCGGACAGACGGCGGTATAGTGCTCGATGGAGCCGTATTGATAGCACATGTTGAGGTTGAGAAGAGGGAGATTGGGGAGGGCGAGAGAAGAGCGGCGAGGCAGAGGGCCGGTACTTACTACAGAGAGGGAGCGAAGTCAGCCGGATCGGACACACATGTGGTCGCTCTCCCAGCCAGACCTCCGGCAGCGATCACCACCACTCCTCCACCCGCCCGCCTCACGATGCGATCCTCCAGCTTACCACACCCATCGCCAGAAGTCGCGTTGAACAAGGTCGGACGGAAGCAAGTTGTCAACCGCGCTCAATGCTACCTCAAGGCCTCAAGGCATGCCTCATGTTCGTCTTGCTGACGCGACCATGCTTACCATCGGCCCCCATCTTGCCCTCTTCGTTCATCTCTCTCCAGAAGCTATCTGCCACTCAACCAGCCCCGTCCCACACACCGGCAGTTTCTCGCCCTAATCTACCCTCTGAGCGTGTACTATTTGTAGCCTCCTCTGTCACCCTTCCCTCCCAGGCCGTCGACGTGTGTATGATCTGCCTGGACGGTCTTGCACGCAGGCTGTACGTTTGATGTCGTCGTACTGACTAGCACGAACGTCGCTGTATCACCGAACTAATTGTATTTCCGAGAACATGTCCTGAGTCTGCTTATGCTTAGGCTTGTACCGTGATGGGGCTTGGCGAGCTAGTAGGAGACACGATCGGATCAATGGGCTGTCCGCACTGAAATACGCCAGGGAGGGCTTGGCATACCTGCAAGCGCAAAGTCGGGATCCAAGCTGCGGAGGCCACGGGCGCGTGCCACTATCCAACCGGAAGCAAAACGAGGCACGCGTCGGCGCATAGTGCACGTGACCGAGAACAGGAACCGCCGGCATCTGGACCAGGAACACAGCCCACCAGTACTACTGTAGTGGAGGCCCTCCACGCGGAGCTTTCGACTGGCGATTGCCCTATCCCGCTCTCGCTCTCCTTTCTCTCTAGTGACGATGGGCAAATCGCAATCAAAACTTTCTCCGGAACAGCTCTCTGATCTCCAGAAGAACACCTACTGTACGTCCAACAGTCGATCCCCATCCGCGTGCTACTCTCACCGTCGCGCATCTACAGTTGACAAGCGCGAGCTTCAGCAGTGGTACGCCACAGTTCGCCCTCCCATCTCTCGCCGACTCATGCCCTCCCAACTGAGACAGGTATAAGGGCTTTGTCAAGGACTGCCCGGCGGGCCAACTCGACAAGGCCGAGTTCTCGCGAATATACAAGCAGTTCTTCCCATTTGGCGACCCCGGCGAGTTCTCAGAGTACGTGTTCGACGTGTTCGACGTCAACAAGAACGGCACCATCGACTTTAAAGAGTTTATTTGTGCCCTTTCCATCACCTCCCGTGGTACGCTCGACGAGAAACTCAAATGTGCGTCATCTTGTCACGTTGAACCGACCTGTGATCCCCATGTGTGTATGGTGCGTCTCCAGGGGCGTTCCAGCTGTATGACATCGACAAGGATGGGACGATCACGTACCGAGAGATGCTTCAGATCGTCCAATCGATATACAAGATGACAGGCGAAATGGTCAAGCTCCCGCCAGACGAGGACACCCCCGAGAAGGTATCTCGCCTGCCTGTGACCTTGACTCCGGGTGTGCTGACTGTAGACACAGCGCGTCAAGAAGATTTTCCGAAACATGGACAAGGATAACAACGACAGTCTGACGTATGAGGAATTTGTAGAAGGAAGCAAGCAGGACCCGACGATTGTGCAGGTGCGTTGCACTGCCCACACCACCTAGTTGTGTATCTGACATTGTCTTGCGCATGCAGGCACTTTCGTTGTATGATAACCTGGTATGACATAGAAGGGATTCACCTTGTGCATCGTTCTCTTTGGACACACGTCGCCTGATGCGATACCCACGCCAGCTCGCGGGGCACATGCTCCAAGCTGTATAATCGTTCTTCTGTCCACTCCCCAGCTCTATCAGATACGGCGTGGTCGCTTGTTCTGTGCAACCCGTGGTGTACATTGGACCTTGGCGAGCTCAGATATACATCGTTCTATGATGAGGGCAGGCGACCATACTTGCGGAGCACGCGCTCCTCGACGTCCTCGCCGACCCACTTGTGCAGCCCCTCCGAGAACACGAGGTTGTCGAGCTCAGCCTTGAATAGCTTAACAAAATCCTGTGGTTGCCCGGGCTGTGCCTGTCCGCCAGCAAAAGGGCTCATCGCCATGTCTCGGCTAGCATCCGCGGCTATGTGCTATGTCAAAATTGGTTGAGCATATAAGCACGGCATGAACGTACAATTATCGCCGCCAAGGATGAGGCGGTATAGGCCATTTAGGCCGAAGAAATTCAAGAAATACCAAGACAGGGATGAAACCCATCGGACGTCCATGTCGGGCGTCTCGATGCCACGCTGCAGCATAGACTTGAATCCGAGTGTGAGTGGGAACGGGAGCTTGACTGTCAAGCACCCCGCATTAGCTCCTCCCATCAGTTTGTATGGTCGCACAACGCACTAAGAACGAATCCCTGGAAGAAAAAGTTGATCCAGCCCATAATGACCATCTGCGGGACCATCATGACCATCTGCGTCTTCATACCGGCCATCATCCCGTCCATTGCTGCGGGGTCACTGAGCGGATTTGGCGGTGGTTGAGGGCGGCCAGACTCATTTGGGGGTGGGGGGCCGTCTTTGAGGTAGGTACCCTCGGTGAAAGATTTAGTCAGGTGTTGGGAGATGGGGCGGTAGAGCGCTGCGGGAAGGGGCGAGGTCGATGCAGTTGCTCGGAGGATGTTTGAGCGGGTCAAAGCACGCCTGGGAAAACTCTGAGTGGTTTCAGCCAGAAAAACGACCACGGACGTACTGCTCGCGCAAAGCGGGGCGAGGAAGCGTTTTTGGAGGAGATTGGAGGAGTTGGACGACGTAGTGTCGCAGGATGCCCACGAGGATCTACGGAGACTCAGACACACAATGGATATCTCAGAGATGGCAGTGTACCATGACGATAGTGATTGGGAAGAGAACCCAATCCCGGATTTGGGGGTCCAGGTAAAGGGACGGTACACTGGGAGGACAGGAAAGTGCTGCGTCAATACGTGTCCACAGTGAAGACACTGAGAACACACGGCGAGCCCATCCTGGCAGGGCGTTATGGGTGCAGAGTGTGTCTAGAAGGCACGCCCAGAGCGTAGATGGGTGCTAGCCGTTGTGCTGTGGCTGTGCTACGGAAGACGAGGGGAGAACGAGCAGACTTGAGGTGAAGTCCGATCCCGTCAGTGCGACTAGGGACAGCAGCGCGTCATGGACTGGTACTATGAAGCGCGTCAAGCGCGTCGGTCCCGCCATCATCTGACGCTCACTCCTCCCAAGCACCTCAGCCTGCTTCACATCGCACCCGTCGTAGTATTTTCGTCATCATACGCGGATGAACACTTTTCTTCAACACGTCGAATTCCTCGTTGGATCGTCGACGGATTCTGCGGATGATCAGAGAGTGCTGGACGAGTGGACGAAGTGAGCCCACCGATACCTCGCTTTGTTCAGAAAGTGTTTACGTGCCTGAAGACTCGATATTGTAGGCAAAGGTGTGGTATGCCCCCTCCATTGACTGAACTCTGCGTGACCTCATCTATCAGAAGCTGAGTATTTTGACGCCCTCCCTGACGAGCAGGGATGGGGTTCAGACGAAGACTCCGTGCTACATTCATTCCAGGAAGCCGGCTCTGCTACAGTATCTGGACCGGCACAGAGTGAAGTTGCTGGCAGGTTGCGGGTGTACGTTTACAGTTGTAATGTAGTGATCTTTCATCGTAAAATCCGTGCAGGATTCCAAATGGACAGGCTCTCCACAAGCCGCTGCTCGCAATTCTGTCCTCCAGCCACTCTGACGACGCAATTTCTGAAGAACTGTTTGATTTGATCGGGTATGACCATGTTGAGCTCGTCATGGAGATTTTGCAAGACCGCACCAAGGCAACACGAGAGGTGCGCCACTGTTCGGCATCACCATTCAGCATCTTGACCTTGTCCGAGTTACAAAACCTCCTTGCTACCTCCGCCTCAGCGGTTTCAAATGATAATGCCATAAACAGCAGTTTGTCTGCAGCAGACGCGCGCAGGCGGATGGAAGAGGCATTTCGTGCCACGGCCGAGCGCCCGCTGTTCATTGCCGAAGCTGTGTGTGATTATTTCGGAGGAGTGTGTCCTCTGGTTAATCGTGAATAGCATGCTGCCCCACAAATCTTGCCCCATGTCTACACGTCAAGCTCGATGCAACAAGGAAATATCCTATCGTACACTGGCACAAAATACTCGTTGCCCGTCGGCACGACCCGTGTCATGCACGACGTAACGATATTCTCTACCTCTTTGTGTCACGGCATTGATCTGCAGGCCACACAGGATTACTATGAGGAGGTCACTGTTCCTCCTGCGAAAGCTGTTCCCCCTCGCCATAATGAACGACTGATTCTGGTCACGGAGCTGGACCCGCTAGCTAGAGGCTCCTTTCCCGTGAGCCACGATGCATGTCGTACCAAACATAGCCCCTCTGACAGATTTAGGGCTACACAAACCTCAACAGAATCCAATCGATCGTCTTCCCAACAGCCTACGGATCGAACGAAAACATGCTCATCTGTGGTGAGTGCATTGTTTTCTCAACTGCGTATGTTGCTTAGAGAGCTCTAGCCCCCACCGGTGCTGTGAGTCGAGTTGTATCAGCCGCACAAAGAAACTTACAGGATTCACAGGGTAAAACCGACGTGGCCATGCTGACCGTACTGCGCGTGATCGACCAACACCGTGACCGCACATCCTCGCAGCCCATAGCCGGAACGATTGCCCACGACGGCTTCAAAATCATCTATGTGCACGTTTTCTCCTTGCTTTGTACGTTACCTTACTTACAACCTTCAAATTTGTCTACCACAGAGCACCGATGAAAGCCCTGGCGGCTGAGATTGTGCGCAAACTCAGCAAAAGGTTACAGTGGCTCTCTATTCGCGTCCGCGAGCTCACAGGCGACATGCAAATGACAAAAGCGGAGATTGCGGAGACACAGATCATTGTGACGACGCCAGAAAAGTGGGATGTCGTGACTCGTAAGCCGACAGGAGAAGGCGGGATTGCTTCGGCATGTCAAGCTGTCTCTGAGCGTACAATTCAAAGCATTAAACTAGACCTTCTTGCTAGAAAATCAAGCTCTTGATCATAGACGAGGTTCACTTGCTTAACGAAGACCGCGGTGCGGTGATTGAGACGATCGTTGCGCGTACCTTACGACAGGCGAGTTTGCTCGTATGACTTTTATATATTGTGCTTGACGTCTTCCAGGTTGAGACCAGCCAGTCGGTCATCCGTATCGTCGGACTGAGTGCTACACTTCCAAACTATATCGACGTAGCCGAGTTCTTAAGGTGCGCACTGCGTTGCCAAAGTGTGTTTCTAACTTTAAAGGTCCCAGCGCAGCGTCTCCAAGCAAACGGGCCTGTTTTATTTCGACTCTTCATTTAGGCCCATTCCACTTGAACAGCACTTCATCGGCGTAAAGGGCAGGTCTAACACCCCAGCCCCCAAGAGAAATCTTGACCGCGTTACATTTGAAAAAGTGTCGCAACTTGTGCGTGAAGGGCACCAAGTTATGGTCTTCGTACACGCGAGGAAGGAGACGGTCAAGAGTGCACAGGCGTTGCGTGAAGCGGCACTTATCGAAGGGAACATTGAAGATTTCAGCTGCCAGGAACATCCGCAATTTAATTTCTTCCGGGCCGACATTGGGATGTCCAGGAATAAGGAGATGAAGGAGCTGTTTGACAGTGGCATTGGGATCCATCATGCAGGCATGCTGAGGTCAGATAGGAACATGATGGAGAGGATATTCCAAGCGAGGGCTATCAGGGTATTGTGCTGCACGGCGACGCTGGCGTGGGGTGTGAACTTGCCCGCGCATGCAGGTCAACATTACCTCGTCTTCTGCTCAGAGATTATTCTGATCCCTCATAGTTATTATCAAGGGCACTCAGGTATACGATAGCTCGAAAGGCACCTTCGTCGATCTCTCTGTGCTAGATGTACTGCAAGTCTTCGGCCGTGCTGGGCGACCGGGTCTCGAGAGTAGCGGGGAAGGATATATCTGCACCACTGAAGACAAGCTGACGCATTACCTTGATGCCGTTACCTCGCAGGTTTGTCTCACCTGTGCACGTTCTATAGGACCGCTAACTATGGCGCGTTTCAGAATCCGATTGAATCCCAGTATGTGCACTTCAGTTCACAAAGCATAGGCGCTTTTGACGGATTCTTTCTAGATTTACAAAGGGCATGATCGATGCGATGAATGCGGAAATTGCATTGGGCACTGTATCCAACGTCCAGGAAGGAGTAACTTGGCTTGGTTACACCTATCTTTTCGTTCGGATGAGCAAAAATCCTACCTTCTACGGTCAATCTATTCCCATTTAATCACACTTCCCCTTACTGACTTTGATCGCATCGTAGGCATGTCACGCGAAGAGGTAATAGGCAATCCTTCGCTCGCTAATAAGCGGGCATTACTAGTCACGGAGGCGGCTCGCCGCCTCGCCGAAGCGCAGATGATCAACTATGATATGAGCACTGAATCGTTCACTATTACGGACTTAGGTCGATTGGCTGCGAAGTACTACATCCGGCACTCGTCAATACTAATCTTCAATGAAGCCTTCCAGCCGAAGATGACGGAGGCAGACGCACTTGCGATGTTGAGTAGAAGTACCGAGGTACGTAGCTCTAGACCCGACCTTGATGGCAATCTAAAGGCAATTTCAGTTCGACCAGATCCAGGTGCGCGAGTCTGAGGCGAAGGAGCTAGAGAAACTCATGGAGATAGCTCCGTGTACCGTCAAAGTATATCACAAATATTCGCCTATGTGCCGCACCTGATAGTTTCAACGTCAGAGCGGCGCAAAGAATACGGCTGGCCCAGTTGGCGTTCATTTGCGTGTCCCTGTATCCGACTCTAGCAGCGAGGACTTCGTCCTGAACCGGGAAGGCAAGGTCAATATCCTCCTACAAGCTTATATATCCAACGCTCGTATCGAGGACTTTGCCCTGGTTTCCGATTGCGCCTATGTCGCACAAAATGGCGGGCGCATTGTACGCGCGCTTCTGGAGATGGCCATCAGTCGGAAGTGGGCAAACGTCACGGCTGTTCTCATAGGACTCAGTAAAGCGATTGAGAAGCGACTATGGCCATTCGACCAGCCACTAAAGCAATCGCACTTGAAGGCTGAAATCCTCTACAATATTCAACGATGGGCGGACGATTATACTGTCGCGGAGTTGGCAGAGATGTCAGATGTCGAGCTTGGAGAGACCGTACATCTCAACAAGATGCACGGGAAAGCCATTCTTGAGGTAGCAAAGCAGTTCCCAACTGTACGGTTGTCGTACAAGCTACGTCCTCTGGGCTCGGACTTACTCAAGATTGACGTTTGTATCAAGCGCGCCTTTAACTGGAATAGCAAGGTGCATGGATCGGTCGAGCCTTTCTGGCTATGGATCGAGGACGAAGAGGGCGTGACGATCCTACAGCTCGCACACCTACTCTTCCGACAGTCAGCAGATCACCTCGACGCTTCTTTTATCATTGCCATCCCGGACGGCCAGGCACCCCCGTCGCTCACGATACGCTTCGTGTCTGATCGTTGGATTGGCGCCGAAGACGAGTTAGCGGTACCGTTGGATGAACTGGTCATGCCCCGCAAGGCAAACGGTCACACTGCCCGACTCGACCTTCCGTTCCTAAACGTCAAAGCGCTCCAGTATCCCCTGTTGCAAGAAGCACTCTCCGGGAGGATATTCAGATTGGGAGCAATACAAACACAAATATTCTGGAGCATTATTCATTCGCGGATGCATGCTCTTGTTGCTGCACCAGTCGGCTCCGGGAAGTCGACGCTCGCCCGCCTATTGCTCTGGTGAGCGCTTTTACATCTCGGGATGCCCTTTCTCTGATGCTTTATTCAGGAAGACGCTGTTTCACTTACCCGGGGACGGCTTTGCTCTATTCGTATTGCCGCGAAAGAGTATTTTGAACGAAGAACTGGCCGAGATGAAGAATGTGTCCGCCGCCCTGGGATTCGCTATCAATTTCGCCACTGCCTCAAAACTCCTCGCCCCCACGGCAAGCAAAGAAATTCGTTTAACCACTCCTGCTCATATAGTGGCGGCCATGACGCGCCACGAGGCAACAGCACCCATCCTCGGCCTGTCCCTCGTCGTATGTGACAATATCGAACTGCTTGACCCGCTCTATGAGCTGGGAGTTTCCCTTTTACTACATGCTACTCAAACACAAGCAACCCGCTTCGTCGGCTTTACCGCCTCGTTGAACGACCCTGTGGATATTGCGGCTTGGCTCAATGTCGACGCTCAAGCTCTGTATAATTTCCGACCTAGTGACCGCGACCAGGCGCTATCAATTGCCGCGCGGCCGTTCTCAATTCCTCAGTCCGCGACACTTTTCAAGGCCATGGCGCGTCCGGCGCATGCGGTCATCGCAAAGTCGGACGCACCCGCTGTCATCTTCGTACCATCTCGTACGCAATGCCGGCTCATCGCACTCGACCTCATCACGCATTGCACGCTCGAGACACAGCACGCGGATGCGTATCTGCCTACACATCTATCTGCAGAGGATCTTTCACCATACATCCGGCGACTGCAGGACGTGAGCCTAGCGGACTTCCTTGTGAAGGGCGTCGGATTTTTCCACAGAGGCATCGAACAGCCTGATCGCAGCCTCATGCTACAACTATATTCAGAGGGCACACTGCGTGTCCTTATGGTGCCCCGCGATGCAGCTTGGGAATTGCCGGTCCGCGCTGCGGCTGTCGTTGTGATGGGCACGCAGTACGTCGAGATCGAGCCTGAGACCGATACATGGCACGTACGTGACTACTCGCTCGCGGACATCGTGCGGATGCAGGGACGTGCGGTGCGACATGGCGCACAAGGGCAATTCCATCTCTTCTGCCAGGCGGAGGACAAAGACACATTCTTGCGGTTCTTGGAGGAGGGATTACCACTGGAGTCGAAGCTCATAGGTTCAAAGGAGCTTACGGCTTGGTATGCGCATCAAAGGAAGGAAGGGGCGATTGGGGGGGTAACGGAGGGCGTTCAGGCGCTGAACTTCACGTTCCTGGCAAAGAGGATTGTTCGCAACCCTGCCTATTACGATGCAGCAGGATCTAGGGACGAGTTCTTGTCGAGACTCGTGGACGAGCTTGAAGGAAGCTCACAGAATGATACCAGCGCGCGGACTTAGTGAACAACTGATGATACATCCCCGCCGGAAGCCATTGTATTCTGCTACAGTTCGTCTACAGCTGCTACTCTGATATATAAGTGCAACAGGCAACGCTTACTCCCGTTTCTTGAAGAGCTTCTTCAAGCCCTGAAGGCGCTCGCTGGCGGCCTTGAGTGTGTCGATATCCTTACAGAACGCAAAGCGCGCAAAGACTTCACCGATGTGAGTGTGCTCCTCGCAGTAAAACTGATGAAACGACAGGTCAATTACAAGTGGCGCTTCGTACCAGTCGAGTGGGCGGCCTACCTCGCTGACGGGGATGGAAGATACACCTATTTCCATCGCGATGAACCAGCAAGCTCTGGGGGACTAGTCAGATGTCTGATCGAGCGAAGCACGAGAGGTAGGTGCTGACTTGAAGTCCAGTCCTCTTCCGAGAACGCTTTCTGGGAAAGGATAGCCGTCCGGAATATCAATGTCCGAGATGTCCTATTCGCATGCACCGATGAGCGATCGATCTTCCATTCGTAAGAAATTGCCGAATTACTATCAGAATGAAGTAGCTGCCCTCGGGGTGGGTATATTTGATGCCGAGCTTCTTGAAAGTGTCGATGAGCACGTCCCGACGATCCTGGTACTCCTTGAGCTGGGTCTCAAAGAAATTGTAATTCTTCGCTTTCTCGAGGCCCCCCGCGACGGCTTCCTGCAGCGGCGAGTTGGAACAGAAGACGATACGTGTCGATGCGGCGAGGGAGGGGGTAATGAGGGACTGTGGGCCAATGAGCCAGCCGACGCGCCAGCCCGTCGCAGAGAAAGACTCTATGATTAATCGATATCAGAGACTCGACTCCTGGTGCACGTAGACGAGTGCAAGCGTACTTCCGGCGGATCCGACTGTTATGGTGCGGTCCCACATCCCAGGGAGAGTCGCGATGCGTACATGTTCTTTATTATCATATACCATGCAGTCGTACTGACGACATAGCGGCCAAGTCAGCGTCGATGGCCGTACTTCGAACGAGATCAGGCGGCGTACTACTTCGTCCGACATGATAAGAAGGTTGAACTCCTCCGCGAGCGCTGCAATTCCCTCGAGTTCTTCGCGCGTGAAGACCTTCCCGACGGGGTTGTGCGGGGTGTTTACGATAATCATCTTCGTGCGTGGCGTGATGGCCGCCCGAAGCTCATCGAAGTCGATCGTCCATTCGTTACTCGTTGAAAATTGCTTATCATGCGACGGCGGGTGAAGAGGGACATAGACAGGTTTGCCGCCATTGAAGGTGATAGAAGCGAGGTATTGATCAAAGAAGGGCTCAAACAAGATGACCTCATCGCCCAGTTCGAGGAACGCAAGCCAGGCGGAGTACATGCCTTGAGTTACATTATGTCTGAGAACGACGTTTTGCTAGTAGCACTCGTGACAGACCTTCGTTGGCGCCGCTCGTAACGAGGATCTCCTTCTCAATGTCAAGATCCCGGTTGAATTGAGGACCGTAGTGATCCTTGATCGCCTGCCGAAGTCGCAGACGGCCGCGTGGGTGGGAATAGTGGTTCGCGGCGATAGTATGCAAGGCCTCTTCTGCGGACTCTGTGACCCATTTCGGCGGGGCAAAGTTCATGTATCCCTGGCCGAGGTTTAAGCAGTCCGGGGGGAGATTTAGAGCACTGGGTACGCATGAGACACAGAAAGCAGAGCTAAGACAACAAGGCAGACGGACTTGAAGATAGACCAGACATCCTGGGCAAGTGCTCGGCCGTCCTTGAGGCGGGACGAGAAGGGGATGAGAGCGGACCTGTCCTTATGCTTGTTCACGCCGTTAACAGTCGACATGAGGCGAAAAATTGAAAGTGAGCGCGGGGAACAGAGTCGAGGACGGAACGCCATTCGGGGTCGTCATTCGGGCTGGATATATAAACGATTTCCTTTGCGCTCCTACTACCCGCGAGGATCAGAAGCGCCGGATGGCGTGTCAGTCGAGCCATGACGGCCATCTCCGAAATCTCCGCTGAGAATTATCTCCTTTCGAGCCCATCCTGTGGCATCATTCGCTTTCCAGCGCTCGCCTGACCCCTCAATCGGGGAGGGCATCAGCGCACAACGTGTCCTTTTCTGTCTGTGAGAGTACCACGGCATGCGTAGTGTTGTTAGCTTACTGTAGTTGTGCCTGCCAGAGGAAATTTGATTTTCCATTTCGACAAGGCTCTCGCGTGAGCAAGTCGTAATTCGTGACCCTGGTCACGCTCGACACTGGTACTTTGGCGCAAGACAGCGCAAGACGCGTCAGACGCGTCTTGGTCTCTTATGGAACACACTCACCCGCCCTCCTTGTAATACCGCTTTGTCTCTCCCTTTTTTCAATGCAGCCCTCTCATACATTCACAGGCCCGACGAATATATCGATTCGCTTGCTGTCAATGGTGTCGCGGCCGCCGCTGATGGCAGCTCGGACGATGAACCTTTCAGATACCCCGGTGCAACGGAGTTTCCGGACGAAGATGAGGATTCGGACGAAGAGTTCCATTACCCGGGTGCAACCAAGCAATCTGACGATCCCCCTTCACCTCTGTCCGATGTTTCCAAGCCCGCTCATGTGGTCTCCTCACCCGACCCTCCCTCCCAGGCGCGTGTTGCGTATGCTACCGCTGATACCGCCGCTCCCTCCTCCTCTGCACCTGCTCCCCCAGTTGAACGCGCCCCTGACCCTACTCCGGCTCAATTGGAATCCATCTATGCTGCTGCCTCATCCGGAGACCATGCTCTGCTCCAAAAACTCATTCGTAGCATTGCCAAATCCAGCGAGGTAGAATCTTTCGCGCTCGTCAACGATGCGACATCGCGCACAGGTTTGACCCCTCTACATGCTGCCGCGAGTAGGGGATATCTTGAGATAGCCAAATGGCGTGCGTGCCCACAGCTACTAGGTTGTTGCCGTCCTCTAACCGAGTGTACGATTATGGAAAGTCATCGAGGAATGCGGAGCTATAGCCGACCTCGAGGATAAGGAAGGGGAGGTGTGTTTTATCTCTTTTATCACTCTTACCACTTTCACCAACGACCGCTCGAGACTGCGCTCCACAAAGCAGCTCTTCATGGACACATAGCCGTCGTGCAGTATCTCCTACCAAACAAGGCTGATGTCCAGGCAAGAGATGCCGATGGTTGGACGGCTTTACATAATGCCTGCTCTAAAGTGCGTGATTGACTCATGGTCACCCCACCTGCATTGGCGAATGGTTATAGGGCTATCTTGACATTGTTCGTTGGCTGTGCGAGAGCGGTGGAGCCGCAAATCCGATCGATGGGGCACCTGGCGTTGATATTCGCAGTAAAGGAGGGTGGACGCCTCTCAGTACGTGATCGTCTCGTTTCTTTTTGCTCTCCTCCGATGCCATCTAGTGAACGCGGCGTCCAAGGGTCATTTACCAGTTGTGCTCTATCTCCTGACAAAACAGTCTGCAAATCCCCTCGTCCGGAACAACTGGGGTGAGACTGCATACGACGTTGCTGCTGCCGTCTTTGAAGTATGGATTTGCGAGGTGCGTGCTAATCCTTGCCGCCACCTTGATGTGAAATGTAATGTCGCTCAGGTTTTGTCGCGTTTCGAGGCCGAAAAGTGGAGAAGCTCAACAGCTCCTTATGATCCCCTTTCCGTGCATACTACTGTCGCGCTCATCCTCTACGAGAACCAACGTCTCGACACGCGCTTCAGGACCCTCGCAGCGTCGGGAGGTCGTCCCAGATTTACTGCTTCTGGCCTCGGCAAGAATGGCCGGCGTCCACCATTTGAGCTAAAACTCCTAGTTCCCGATGAGCGTAACGGCCAGAAGACGGTCGGCGCTTGGCGGAGCGATGTCCAGCTCCCTCTACGCGAGGACCCGCTCAAACTGCCCTTGCCTGGTTTGCGTACTCATGCGGCCCCAGACGGTGCGGAACGTAGTCACTTTTGGCTGTCCGACTGGACGCTCGATGTGACACACCCTAGCGTCGACGCCGAGACCGGTTGGCAGTACTCACAAAACTTCGCCGATCCAGACGAGCAGTGGACGCCGGATCCACCGCCGCAGCTCGAGCGCATCCTCCAGGGCAGCAGTGCCTCAGCAATTGCAGGCTTCGGATCGTCTTCTAGTTCGCGTTCGCGCTTAAGCTCATCTAGTTCGCATGTCCAAGGCTGGGTTCGCCGCCGCCGCTGGGTGCGTGTAATGCGCCGCCGGCTGGATATCCCTCCTCTTCCATTCTCCGCTCCGGACGGCGGACTATACCATTGGCTTTCCGACGGAACACTCATACCTTTCGAAGAGACCATCAACGATTTCGCTGACGCGGATGGCGCGCAGGAACTAAGCAGTATTTCGATGACTATTACCGCGGAACAGGACTATATATCTCACGCGAGGTACCTCGCGGGAGAGCAGAGCGAAGCCGTCACGGCAACTGACCAAAGCACCGTGGTCGATGTTAGGAGGGCCATTGCGAAGCTGGAGCGAGCAACGACAGAACTTCGGCAAGGTCTGACGGGTGTGTCAAGTTTTCATAGTGTTGTCAGCTATGACAACGGACTTCGAATAGGCGACGACGACGCAGAGCACCGGACACAAGCCGAAGTTCTCCTGAACGCGTATAATCGCGAGCTCGAGCGTCGTAAGGCCGCCGCCACTCAACAAGGGCTTTTGCTCAGCAGCGAAGGCACATCCAACGTTTTCTATCTTCCATTCTTCGCTGACTTTTTGAGCGTGCAGAGTTAGACGAGTATGATGACGATGACGATGATGATGACTCTGAGTCCTTCCACTATCCAGGTGCTTCAGTCGTCGCACCGTCTATCGCCGGAAGGTCTTACACCACCGACTACTTTGGTCGCATGGGCTTGCGCGGGCCCACCGACCTCACGCCACACCTCTCCCAGGCTCCCGAATTTCGTGTGCCGACTCATGAGGCACCCCAGAAAATCGTCACACCGATGTATACGCCGCCCACCCCGCACGAGGTGCACGTGCACTGGGAGCGGGATCACCAGGTGTCGTGCTGCAGGGACTGCCAGCGACGGTTCACTTTTCTTCTCCGCAGAGTGCGTGTCTTTCTCGTATAATACCAGATTGTGTGCTCACGGCATTTCTAGCATGTAAGATATATCTGTCTTGCTGGTTCCAGGGACTGGTTATGCTCACAGATTTCGTTTCGCAGCACTGCCGCCGCTGCGGCCGTATCTTCTGCGACCGATGCTCGTCCTACCGTACTCTCCTCGACCCGTCCGATATTGTGCATGACCCTGCAGTGCCAGACACGCCCGCATCGGCTTCGTCACAGCGCGTGTGTCAGTCGTGCTACGAGGCTGTTAACGTAAGCGTGCCGAGCCCATTCTCGAGTAGTCGCGTCGCTTCGATGGAGCGCATCTTCATCGATCAGGGCCGGTTATCCGTTCCTCGGCTCTCGCGCCAGACAAGCTCACAGCTTAGTGATCTAAACGAGTAGGATCTACACTCCAACTAGCTGACTGAGTGTTCACTCATTACAATGCATATAGTTGCCCAGTCTGTGGGATGAACCTCGGAGACCTTGGCCCGGCAGCAGAGCAGGAGGCGCATGTGCGAACTTGCTTGGAAGGGGACACGAGCAAGAGTCCACAGGTCGCCAAGTATCTCGTCTACAAACTGCCGAGTGAGAGCGCATTGATCGGCGTAGAGTGTACGTGCTCTACTATGTTTCAGCGGCTAGGTTGCTAACGGCGAGCCGTAGGCGTAATCTGCTTGGAGGAGTTCGTCACAGGCTCGACTGTTGCGCGATTAAGTTGCTTATGCAGCTTCCATAACGGTAGGTTTGCTCCTTTGCTTATGCCATTTGGTGTCTGATTTTGCATCATCCTGTAGCATGCTTGTCTTCGTGGTTGCAGCGCGGAAAGAGCTGCCCTGTCCACGCCCGAGATCCTTGACATGCTTGTCTTTCCCTACATTCCCCTCCTTTTCTACGATAGCGGAATAACACTTGCTTACTTGTTATCTTGTTTGCTCGCATAGCAAGCCTCGCCAAACACCCGCTTGAAGGACACCGGAATAATGAAATTAAGATCGATTACCTCCCCTTTGGACAGTAAATAATATATAAGCAAATAAACAAACAAGATCGATTACAGCTTAAGCTTAAGCAGCGTGGGTGATAATGTGGAAAGGCACAATTACAATTTCGTACAAAACCTGCTGCACGCTGTCTCATGACGTCCAACATCATGCTCCCGGCCCATCGCGCATCTCAAAAATCTTGCCGTAGTCGATACGGATGATATTGGGATCAATGTCAGGCACGTCGTAGTCGGGCTGCACGAGGTTTTGCCCCTTACGTCCGTCGTCCTGGTCATCCTCAAACCAATCCGCAGGGTCGTCGCCCTCACCCTCATCGTCGTCCTCAAAGTCGGAGTCCGTCAGCTTATGGTTCCTAGTTGTGTACGCGTCAGCCATGCCAGAAGCGAGCACGGTGAACAGGACGTTACATAAATGCCCATATCCGCGCCTCGCGCTCCTGTCGCGTTAAGGTCTCGTCCCTGCCAGGCATACCAAACTGTAATCGTTTCTCGAGTGCATGCTGCTTGCGCTGTCGGTCGAGAGCTTCTGCCTCCTTCTCCAGCTCCATAGCCTGTTGCATCGAAAGCCCCACGGGATCGTGCGAGATCTGGCAGTCGAGTCAGATGTAAGATTGCAATGACGGCGAGCATGAGAACGTACGGCGTTCTGTACAGCTTGTCGTTTGGCTTCGATCGCACGCGCGAGCGGCGGATCGTCGGGAGTGAGGTCGACAGATATGTCCATGTCTTCCTCACCGCGGAGGTGAGCGCGCTTCAAGTCGCGTCCTAGAGCATCGATCCCTTCAAGGTCAAGGAGCCTCGACTCGATACGCGCTTGCTCGGCCCGTATCCGTGGGACGTAGCTCGACGTCGAAGGTGCACTACGTCGTCCGAAACGGTGAAGTGAGCGGGATGGCGTTATAGACGGGGGAGGGAGAGCGCATACGGCTGAGCGAGAATACGGGTATTCCTATCATAGATGTCCCTGAGTTCCCGCAAAGTCAGCTCTTCGATGGGACGTTGTTTGGGTCGGGGTGCTACCCTGAAACCCGGGATGCCAGTGGACGAGCTCTTGCGCCGCGCAGGTGACGCCGCTGCCATACGGAGGGCGTTACCTGCGCGCGGTGATGTAGGAGAGTGCTGTCGTGCTACAATAGGAGGCATGTTACGGGCGGGGAGGGTATGTAGGTTGTGCGAAGAGGAAACGAGGAGTTAGGGTGGGATGTTGCCGTACCGAGGCGCGCTTTTATACGGCTCTCAGCAAGGCCACGCGCACGGAGCTAGCCGAGGAATAATACAGCTGAATAGACTCGCTCGAGACACTGACAGCACTATGACCCTATGTTTCACTTGGAGTTCTATCGTACACCAACTGAACACGCTCTGTCCGTCTTCCTCTTTTTGTTCCCCCTCGTAATTCACATATACATGTCGTCCTGTGCAAGCCCATATGAGACCAATGATGAGCTCACGGAAATCGTCCACTCACGTTACCGGGAGGTAAGAACTCGTCATTGTCGGGTCCGAATATATTGCCACGCCCTGGCAGCCGAGGTATGCCTCCGCCGTGCCCTGGGAACGGTGGGCTGGGCCCTATGGGATCAAAGCGTGCGCCAGGCGGGGCGCCCAAGGGCGGAAGATACCCATCGCCACCCCATGGGCCACGTCCTGGTGCTGGCACACCACCGCCGCGCCCGCCAAAGATAGGGTGATTGGGCCCGACATACATCCCGTCGCCACCTGAACCAGGAAACAATGGCGGTGGCGCAAACGGTGACGCTATGCCCAGTGGGTCACGGTCTCGACGTCCGATCTCGAGGGGATTCGGCTGAGGGACATGCGATGGAAGGCCAAAAGAGTGGTCGGGGACCGCAGGGGGTGGGTCGGGTCGCGCGAAACGAGGTTGAGTACGATGTGGTGCGGCGCGGACACTGCTAGGCTCGCCCTCATCTGGCAGCTCCGTATAGCCCTCCTTGTTCAGCCTAGGGACGAGCTTCTGGATGATCTTTAGCTTGAACTGATCCATAAGGTCTGCGACGCGGTTCGATGAGACGAAGCCATGGACGAGTGGCACGGGGCTCTCTGCGTCGACCGAGTACGGGAAAAAGGAAGGGGACGTAAAATCGTCTGTAGATATGTCAAGAGAAGCAGCCTTGTCACTCTTAATCTTGTAAGCATGCTATATATGTGCTGTAGGGGGCTGGGATGCCAACCTCGACAGCAATTGCATTGATCAACGTGCGACCGCCGAGTTTAGTCGTTTTCATAATGAAGTCGAGACTACTCTGCTCGTGACGATAACGGAAAGTGTGGTGCTCAGGACCATGCTGATTCCAATGAGCAGGAAGGACACCATCTAGTATGGTGATAGCAGGAGTATCGTCAACGGCAATGAGCCGGAAACCGACAGCAATCATAGCTGTGTGAAGAAGACAGGCAATAGCGTCGCTGGGGGATCTGAGGGTTTTGTTCCCGGGAGGCAGCAGCCTCGGTAAAGACTGCAGGAGGGCGGACGGATCAAGTAGATCGTTGGCCATGGTAGTGGAGGTCCAAGGCGAAGAGATAGAGTTCCGGCGCGCTCGCTATGACTATTAGGAGTCGCGAGCCCGATGACGCGGCTCGTGAGACTCGCGGGGGGCTGACCGCATGGGCACGTGTCCAACTACACGTCCTTCTCACTCCTTGACTGCCACGACCCCGACTTCCCTATGGCTCGCCGGGACAGATCTTATTCCCCGGATTCACCAAACAAGAGGGTAAGGCCTTCTCACCGCTCACCCAGGTCCCCTTCGCCGACCAGGCGTAGCGTACAAAGGCCTAGTTCAAGGTACCACGACGACCGCGATCGTGACCGCGACCGCGACCGCGACCGTCGCGATCGCTATGCGGACGACCGCGGGAGGGAAAAAGATCGTTACAGGGATGAACGAAGGAGAGACCATAGAGACGACCGGAGGGATGACCGCCGCGACGACCGCCGACGTCCGTCCTCACGCGAGCGACACGACCGTGACCGACGTGCTGCCTCCCCTCCCCGTGACCGTGAGCTCTCCAGAACCTCCGACGCTACGAACGGTACCAAAACCGACACCCCTCCGGTTGAGGATGAAAAGATGAAAACAAAGAGAGCAAAGCTGGAGGCATGGAAGAAAGAGAGGGAGGCTAAGAAGGCTTTGGACGAGGCCAAGGCTAAAGCAATGGCACTTGCGGGAAAATCAGTTCCCCAAAGTGAGTCGCACTTTTCTCATTATAGGGTTCTATGGGGTTTCATCACTTGATCATTGCCCTTAGCTGTTGCGTCGTCGTCCAAGCCCACAGGGCAGCTTAATCGCTCTGCTTTCGGCGGCCTGGGTCTCAAGGGCCTCCCTGTTAGGCCCGACCTTCTCAAAGGCCCGAAACCGTCCGCTTCTGCACCTTCCATGGATGATTCCGTCGAGACCAAACGCAAGCTAGAAGTACTCGGTGACATGCCTGCTATCGATATGACTATGAAGGAGGGAGAAGCAAAAATCGGCGACCTTGAGCACGACGAAGAGGGCGACGAGGAGGCTAACCAGATCCAGGAGGCAGCTGCTAAGAAGACCCATATCGAGATGGAAGTGGACGACGACGATGAGGTTGACCCGCTCGACGCATTCATGTCTGGAGTCAAGGAGGAGGTTAAGAAGGTCAACGAGGAGGACATGAAGAAGATGGTAGGCTCCGGTCGCTTGCGTGAGCGCCTGGATGACAGGATGAATGAAGACGGCCCAGATGATGTTGGGGAGGGCGCGGGCGAGGACGAGTTGGATGCTACGGAGCTCAATCCGGAGGACATTCTTGCGCTTGCGGCCAAGAAGGCCAAAAAGAAAGACCTTGCTGCCGTTGATCACTCGCGAGTCAACTACGAGCCATTCCGGAAGGAATTCTACACTCCTCCCCCTGATGTCGTTGCCATGACCGATGACGAAGCAGAGCTCCTGCGCCTTGAGCTCGATGGTATCAAAATCCGTGGTGTTGACTGTCCTCGACCTGTTACGAAGTGGAGCCATTTCGGTCTCCACGCCAGCGTGTACGCATGTTACTTGTCTTTCCTAAGCCCAAATTGACTTACGAGCTTGAAGACTGGATGTCATCAAGCGTCTTGGGTACGTTGCACCGACTTCGATTCAAGCCCAGGCCATTCCTGCAATCATGTCTGGCCGGGATGTTATTGGGGTTGCCAAGACGGGCTCAGGCAAGACCATTGCGTTCTTACTTCCCGTCTTCCGTCACATCAAAGACCAGCGTCCTCTTGAACAGATGGAAGGCCCTATCGCCATCATTATGACCCCGACACGCGAGCTCGCAGTTCAGATTCACCGCGATTGTAAGCCATTCTTAAAAGTTTTGGGTTTAAGGGTAAGTTAAGGATCAGCTACCTCTCGTCCAAGACGTTTATGTGTCTTGATAGGCTGTTTGCGCTTATGGTGGCTCGCCTATAAAGGACCAGATTGCGGATATGAAGAAGGGTGCCGAAATTATCGTCTGTACACCCGGACGCATGATCGACCTTCTCACCGCCAACTCAGGCCGTGTCACGAACCTCAAGCGCGTCACCTACCTCGTTCTCGACGAGGCGGATCGCATGTTTGATATGGGTTTTGAGCCGCAGGTTATGAAGATTGTCAATAATATTCGTCCCGATCGTCAAACGCTCCTCTTTTCGGCCACCTTCCCCAAGCAGATGGATTCGCTAGCTAGAAAGATTCTCAAGAAACCCCTTGAGATAACCGTCGGCGGACGCTCCGTCGTTGCGGCTGAAATTGAGCAGATTGTCGAAGTTCGCCCCGAGGACACGAAGTTTACGCGTCTTCTCGAGATTCTTGGGCAAATGTATAATGATGACCCAGAGGCACGCACCCTCACCTTCGTCGACCGACAGGAGGCGGCGGACAACCTTCTTCGCGAACTTATGCGCCGCGGCTATCTCTGTATGTCTCTTCACGGTGGTAAGGACCAAGTCGATCGGGATTCTACCATCGCCGATTTCAAGTCCGGTGTCGTCCCCATTGTCATCGCCACCTCCGTCGCTGCACGGGGTCTCGACGTCAAGCAGCTCAAGCTAGTTATCAACTACGATGCGCCGAACCACATGGAGGACTACGTCCACCGTGCAGGGCGCACTGGTCGTGCAGGGAATAAGGGTACTTGCGTTACGTTCATTACGCCAGAGCAGGACAGGTATTCCGTTGACATCTATCGCGCTCTGAAAGCCAGTAACGCTTCTGTACCAAAGGAGCTCGAGGATCTGGCTAACGGTGCGCGTATACTCTCTTCTTCGTCAATGGCGCTCACGATTTTTTTCAAGGTTTCCTCGAGAAAGTCAAGTCCGGCAAGGCGCATGCTGCTGGATCGGGCTTCGGAGGCAAGGGTTTGGATCGATTAGACAAGGAGCGTGACGCACGCGAGAGGGCCGAGCGTAAGGCCTATGGTGAACCCGAGGACGAGGGCAAACAGACGGAGGAGTCAACGACGGCGAAGAAAGAGCCGACGGATGATATGACTTTCGGTACCTTCAAAGTCGAGATTAAGCGTGGCCCGGCACCGGACTCTAACAAGACGGGCATTGCCGGCGCTGCTGCAGCGGCGCGGCGCCTCGCACACCAGAAGGAGGAGGAGCGGATACAATCATCGATCCGCGCGGCAGAGGAGGCAGCAGCACGCGCAGGCAAGGACAGCCCAGCGCACAAGCAGGCTCTCAGCGTCGTTGCAAAACTCAATGCCCAAATGCGTGCACACAAACTCGCTCAGCAGGCCCAGCTCCAAGCGGAGGACGTTGGCAGGAAGGTCAATCCGGACTCGACGGATTTCCATGCAATCATTCCGATCAACGATTACCCGCAGAAAGCGCGTTGGCGTGTTACGAACAAAGAGACTATGGTGCAGGTAAGCTAGCTTTCGCTCCGCTATGCGACACACCCTAATGTATTGTTTAGTTGATCGACATGACCGGCGCGTCTGTTACGAACAAAGGTATCTACTACGACAGCGGCAAGGAGCCGCCTCCAGAAGGCCCACCGAAGCTGCACCTGCTTATCGAGTCGAACGAGGAATGGAGGGTACGTCTTGTCGACTCTGAAGCACAAGATTTTTTGCTGACATCTTGCTTCTTCAGGTCGAGCATGCCGTGCGCGAGATTAAACGACTTCTCATCGAGGCATCTGCTGCCGCCCTGCAAGCCGAGATGCGCAACCCGTCTGCACCATCGGGCCGCTACAGCGTCGTCTAAAACGCCGGAGTCAGAGTTCGAGGATCTCGCGATGCTTGCAGCGGTTCAGAGCGTGCGCTCACATGCTTTCCTATTTTGTACGCTAGCGAATATGTGCTTCTTAGCGTCTGTTTTCCGGTGCTTGGGAACCATTGTGCGATGAATGAGCTGGTAAGATGCTGCCGGTTTCAAGCTTCAAGAATTATCAGAAAGAGATTATGCTGTGCGGATTCATTCCTCCAGTAGTACCAGCTTTCCCAAACTGGCGAATAAGTCGAATTCTCTTTGTACAGTCTTTTCCAAGCGCCCGTCATGGACTCTGTCTTGTCCCGTGAGCAAGTCCTATGGTCTACTGGCAGCGCGATTGTTTATCCGGCTGTAAATTCTTCGGGACTGCGTCTCCGGAGCGCAGGCATCCGTAGTCATCCCGTGGGAATAATGATGGAGAACCATCATGGGAAGGCCGATCCTCTCAACGCTCGGATTTAGCGATCATCAACGGTAGCCTCGGTAGGCTACAGGTGGTACCGTGGTCCGTGACCAATGGGTCCCCGTGCCTCCCGAACGTTCTCTCAAGCCCCCAGGTCCCTCATGCTCGGAGTGCCGCCTCCGGACCACAACGAGAGGCTTCCCTTGTTAAAATATCATATATACCTGTGGATCTGCAGCATGTGGCCGCTTTTCCTTCGCCACATTCCCTTACCCCATGACAATGGAGACCGACGCGAACGCGACTGCTCGCGTGCCTGCCCGTAGGCATCTGGACGTGCGCACACCATCGATCCTTACTGCCGTCGAGGATCCCGTGCTCATTGCCACGGTCGACGAGAAGGAAGCACAGAAGGAAAACCCGGTGTCGGCCACTCTCGTTGTCGATGAAAAGCAGTTCGTGGACAACGACAAGGATTGGGAAGTTGACCCGCGGAACCCACGGAATTGGCCCTCGGGGAAGAAATGGCGGGCGATGAGTATTGCGCGTGCACCTTTCGACCGGTACAGTAGATATGCTCACGGCATCCCTCTATGCTTCAGGCGTCGCTCTACACGTTCGTTTCTCCGCTTAGCAGCTCGATCATGGCTCCTGCGCTGCCTACTATTGCCGTGACCTTTGGGATCACAAACGAAACCCTTGTATCTATGACCCTGTCTATCTTCCTGCTTTCCTTCGGACTGTTCCCGATGCTCTTTGCACCTCTTTCGGAACTCGAGACGGTCGGCCGAAAAAAAGTCCTTGACATCAACAACGTGCTCTTCCTCGTCTTCAGCCTTGCTTGCGCTTTTTCGCCATCTGCTGGTGCGCTGATCGGCTTTCGGTTCATGTGTATGGTTGTGTTCGTGTTTTTGAGAGACGTTTCAGGTCTGAATCATGCGTTCAGGTGGCGCGTTCGGTTCAGCACCTATAGCGATTGGAGGCGGCGTTATTTCAGGTATCGCTTGCCCTTGTTTGTTTGCGTACAATCTAGAGACACGGCGTTGGTAGATTTGTACAACGAGCGCGATCGAGCGCCAGCAATGGCAATGTACAGTTTAGGGCCTCTCATAGGTATGTACACCGTTTCTGTTCTTTCGCAGGAGCTCTTACTCGTTTTGAAGGGCCAGTAGTTGGACCCATCGCCGGCGGCTTCCTGTCCGAGAATGTAGGTTAGTTGCTTTCCTCTTCGTTCTCTTGATTTATTCCCCACAGGTCGGCTGGAAGTGGTGCTTTATCCTGGTTGCATGCCTCGCGGGGGTTGGCGCTTTACTCGGATTTCCTTTTTTGCCAGAGACATACTCCCCGACAATTCGACACAAACTTGCTCAAACCTCAGATTCAGAGAAAGATGTTATGCAATATCCCAATGTTACGAACCGACCTCAAGGTATAAAGCGTAGCCTTGGGTTCCTTGGAGCCAACTTGACGCGGCCTTTTTTGCTGCTCACTCGGAGCTTGATCTGTTTCTCACTTAGCTTGTATATGGCATTGTACGTGGCAAGCTCTCAGTACGCCGTATCCAGCACACCTTCCTCACGCATTTGCAGGACGTATGGTATCTACTATCTGTGCCTGCCGTCTTCTGCTTTGTTTCGCTCTCCACTCATTCGATGACAGGATGTTCGCAACGTTCCCGAATCTATTCGCCAACATTTATCACTTTTCCACTGGTGCGTCCGGTCTCGCCTATATCGGCCTGGGCCTAGGTTTCTGCACATCGACTGTTCTGTATGGTAAATTTGGTAACTCGTTCTATGCTCGCGTGAGTTTGCGTGTCTGGTTCTCCGGAAGACAGACCAATCGACACTGCACAATAGCTTGTGGAAAAGAACGACGGCGTGAGCAAGCCGGAAATGCGTGTCCCAGCCCTCATATTCGGTTCTTTTTGGATACCCGCAGGATTGTTGTAAGGCAGCGCCTCGTCAGCTATTATTAGTCGCTGTTGTTTACATGACTTGGCGCAGATGGTACGGCTGGTCAGCTCAAGCTCACGTCCACTGGATCATGCCCATCATTGGGACTGCCCTGTTCGGCTTCGGGCTAATGGCCACCTATCTACCCCTCCAGCTTTACCTTGTCGACAGCTTCCAGTATGCTGCATCAGCATTGTCTGCTGCAGCGGTATGTGGAGGCAAATCATAAACATGTTTCACTCCACTCACTGGTCTTTGGGCAGGTCGCGCGGTCCTTGCTCGGCTTCGCATTCCCGCTCTTTTCGGCGCAGATGTTCAATGTAATGGGTCTGGGCGGAGGCAACACATTCCTTGCGGGACTTGCGATTATCCTTGGAATCCCTTTCCCAATATGGCTGTGGTTCCGTGGCGAGCAATTGCGGGCTAGGGAAAAATATACTCGATGAACTTCGGACCAGTATCATCGCTAGTCCTAGGTACACAGCTCTCTAATGACGCACTTATGTTCCGTAGCATTTGTCGCACTGCACCTAGATGTTAGTTTACACAGCCACTTGCGTCTGTAGCGTTTGTGCGCTCGATGCCAAGACGTGACCGGATATGTTTGATGAGTTTTTTTAACACAATGCTGGGGAAGGCAAGAAGGGAAGTACTCTTGCGAGGCATACGGAAACTATGCGAAGGCAGGGCCTTGAAGAGGAGGCGGAGAGCTGACAGGCTGACTGACAGTCCTAGCCATTGCAGCGAGATCCCTCTGCATCCTCTCGATTTTCACCCGTCTACAAGCAGACATGATTAGGAGCTGGCGTCCTCAGGACGTTGGACGTACTCTTTGTGCGAATGCTGACCAAAATCGAAAGCTTGGGCAGCGCCTAAGCTTCGGTCTACGTCGCGACTCGCGAGAGCTATTGCGCGATGATTCTCTTTTAATGTCTCGAGCAGGGGTTTAAGTCTATCATACTCGCGTCGGAGCTGTGAAAGGATTAGCACTAAAAAGAGCTCATATGACTAGCTACTAGACACACCAGTGAGAGTCGTGCCCGCAGGGACTCTGAGTCATGCTTCCCCGAGCCTAGCACTTCGATTTCCATCCGCTTGAGCTCATCGAACCACCGCTTCTCATGATCGCTCAGATCCGGATTTGCCCTTCTCATGGAGGCCTGCAGCACGGCGTCGAGATGCGCAAGCTGTGAAATCTGCAAATCCTGTAATTGCTTCATGCGTGCTTCAATTGCCTGCTGCCGCTCTCCCTTCAGAGCCATGATCCGCTTTTGCATGTCCGCTAGTTTCTCCATCTGTCGAGCATGCTCTTGGCGCTGGAGTTCGTGGCGAAGGTTCGCTTCGCGATAGGCTACTTGCACCTCCCGGAAATGCTTCATGAAGTGCTCTACAATTTTGCCGAGGTAGCGCAGGGTGTCGGGCGTGACACGCAGCTCTTGCTGTCGAGAGCCAGAAGCAGGAGTCACAGGCGGGCCAGGTGGCTGGGAGAGCGTGGAAGGAACTACGTAAGACTTCTCCGCGAGTAGTGAAGCGTACGGTACTGGGCCAGGGAGCGGAGTGAGGAAACGACAGAGGTTGGACGTATCTGTATTCGCGGATGCCTTATGTTCTTGGGGTAACATTGAATCCAATCGTACGCTGAGAGGGAAAGAGACGACACGCGTGGCGGAGGTGAGGATGGTGATGCTGTACGCGAGGTACACGTCGTTTGGTACTGCAACCGCAATGACTGGGTTGGACGCTCTGATGGCAGGTCCTAATTCAGAGTAGGAGAAGAGGATAGAACATCCGTGACATACTTGTTTTCAACAGAAAAGGTGGTCAACATCGACCGTACTTCTGCTTGTGCCTTCTTCTCGAGGACGTCTAGCAAAGACCTACCGCTTCCATCGTCTTGTTGTAACGCCTCGCCCAGGATCTTTACTATCTTCCCCAGGCTGACGGAATGTACACCGAAGGCGTGGTAGACGTAGAAGACATCGTCATGTATCGGGTCAGCGAGGATTACCGGATGGTTTCCGGCTAACAAGCTGAGGGCTGGGGGATCGGTAGAAAGCATGGACACAAGCCCAAGATCTATGCTTTCGTATACCGTTAGGCTGGGAAGATCATCATCTGCCTGCGTAACTGGGATTGAATGGTCGTGAGAATGTGAAGGTCGACGAGCCATACCTTCGGAGCTTCCCATAAAGGTTCGAGTTTAACTGCGTCTAGACATATATCAAGCTTTCCGTCCTGTGAAGCAATCACGACGATGCCGAGAGGTTCGGCAACCCCTTCCTCGTCCCGAGAATATTCGTTGCCAAAAGAGAGATACACGATATCTGTTGCATCGCTCAAGTCGTTGCTGTCCAACGTGCGTGGGGCGGGCTGCATCAGGAAAGGACCATGACGGACGGGTTTATGTTTTATGATGGTCGGCGGGTGGAGCTTGACTGTGCGAGGAGACCCGGGGTTGAGGGGATCCGCCGGAAGCTGCTTCAGAAGTGCGTTAATGTACTTTCGCTGGTGGTCATATGCCGCCGAGAGCGCCAGATTTGCAGAAGAGTGCTGGGAAATATAATCTTGTTTGGCCGAAACAAATAAATCCAGGGCATCCAAGTAAGACGCCGGAACGATGCTGGAAGCAACTCAGGGGCCAGAGTCTAAGAAAAGAGAAGACTTACGCATTCTGAGGCAGGTAGGGACACACAGCGTAAATATCTCCACTCCTCGTGACGGCGTAAACAGTGAGGGGTCCCCAGTCTGCACGCCCTTTTCCGATGGTGAACGAGGCAACCTCATGCTCAGAAGGGTCTTGAGCTTGGAACGACTGGGAACGCCGCCGATCTTGACCGAAAGATACGACCTGAGTTGGCTCTTGCGTATCAACAGATATGTCGTATTCGCTATGCAAGATCAGCATGAGCGGTGTCTGCCAAGGTTCAGCCACGTACCGCAGCTTCCCGTCCATCGTCATCACCATCAGACTTGAGCCTGCTTCTCCCCACGGATGCCACTGGATCTTCACTACAGGCGACGCGTCTCGATCTCCATGATGAAATTGCCCGACTTGTATGGACCTATTCAATGTTCATAAGACAAGCAGGGCTTCTTGTAGCGGCGAAATTGGCCCATACTTGCAGTCAATGGTGGTGGGCACGAGACGCATATAGCCTGGACGAGGAAGCACAATAACGGCGACCTCGTGTGTGCCAGCCACAGCCAACAGCTTATCTGTAGGGTTCAAGGTAATCTGGCGGATGTCGAATTGGATATTGGGAGTGTGGAGCGTCTACGTGATGTGTTTGTTACGCACCGTGCGAGAGACTGAGAGTGTGTAGACCGACCTTATAGGCCTTGCGCATGCTCTTACTGAGCTGGGCCTCCTTCAGGGAGGTAACGCGAACTTCCCGTCCAATAGAAACCACAAGCTCAGTGCCCTTGATAACCATGGTCTGTTTGCGACCAAAGTGTCTGGGGACATCATACTCCGTGCCCGTAGAGTTAGACAAGGTCTCTGCAGAGAGCTCGAGGTTTCCGGGAAGGACATGGGAGTCATTCTTGCAAAAAAAAATGGGGTGATTATCCAAGAGGTTGCTCCAGTCGTCCTGATTGTCCATGGTGAGAACAAAGGCAGACTCGAAGCGGCCAGGTGTTAGACACGAAGGACGCGACTAAATGACGCGTGCAACCATGTTCCCACGCACAATACGCGTACGCGTCCTGTCATGCTTGCGCGTCTCGGCCTGGTATCTCATATACCACCAATCTCACCATGACATCCATCGGCACCGGCTACGACCTTTCTGCCAGCACATACTCTCCAGATGGTCGCATTTTCCAAGTAGCACTCTTTTTCCCGCTTCTTGACGGGATTGCTCACCCTCTCGGTTTCCAGGTCGAATATGCGAACAAGGCCGTTGAGAATTCAGGGTGTGTGCTATTCGATCGTGCACCATTCATTGCATCCCTATTACTTCTACAGGACCGCTATTGGGCTACGTGTTAAAGATGGTGTTGTGCTCGCCGTAGAGAAACTCATCCAGTCTAAACTCTTGATCCCTGGTGCCAACCGGCGGATACAGACTATCGATCGTCATATGGGCTTTGTACGTAGCCGAGTTCCATGCCCATGTCCTCTCCTAATGTTCGGATAGGCGACAGCTGGCTTAGTTGCGGATGGGCGGCAGCTCGCCAATCGGTCGAGGGAAGAAGGCCGATCCCTCCGGTCACAATTCCATCACCCACCGACTGCCAAGGTGCGTTTGCAAACGCGATAGCGTGAAACGTGGGTTTAATCCTTACACAGATGCTTGCTGATAGGCTTGGCTTGTTCGTTCAAGCATATACCCTCTATGGCTCCGTTCGACCGTTCGGAGCTAGCGCTATCGTGGGCAGCGTCGACAAGAACGGGCCACAAATATTCGTAGTCGAGCCCAGTGGCGTGGCTCTTGTAAGCACTATCTGCTTGTCTCGCACGCCCTAACAGTGCGCTCCAGGGATACCATGGAGCTGCTGTCGGCAAGGGCCGTCAACTTGCGAAGACAGAGCTTGAAAAGCTGAAACTCGCGGAGCTTTCGACACGAGAAGCTGTGATAGAGGCTGCGCGAATGTAAGCGTACCCGCGCTTCGGGATACGAGCAACCTCTAACGGCCTGCAGCATCTATCTCGTACACGACGATGCAAAAGAGAAGGATTTTGAACTTGAGATGACCTGGATTGGCAACGAGACTGGCGGTCAACATGAGCCAGTGCCAAAGGACCTCTTTGATGAAGCAGAGCGTAAGGCGAAGGAAGCTCTGGAGAGTTTCGAATAGAGGAAACGTGTTTGTGTACTTATATGGGATCAAGCTGGGCTTCTTGGCACGACTTACGGTGCTCAATATCTCCTAGTGCAGCCACCAAGGTCGGCAAGTATGCGATGATATTATACAATCTGTTCCAGTTCTCGAGCGTACACCAGGTCATTTGCGATCAGTTTCTCCCGCGGGATCTCCATATCCTCCTCGGACTTGTGGGGGAATACAATCTGTCCCGCAGCAATGTCTATTTGCCAGTTCCGCTGCGCAAGATTTATTACTCTGGGTAGAGACAAAGACGTTATTCCATACCTCTTGTGCAAAGTTCAGTACCTCAGATTGAGTGCGGAAGAAAAGCAGAGTTGCTGCGTCCTTCAGCGGAAGGACGTGGTAAGCTGCCTCCTCACAACTGGCAATCTCGTTCCTAGTGTACCATTAGTACCATAGAGATGCGGGAAGTAAAAAGAACTTGCCGAATAGTACCCATCAAGCTATCGACAAAAAACTTATATTCTTCTGCAGGCGCCTCTTCTCGTGCATTCCAAACCTTGGAATAGCTCCCCTCCATCAACCACAGCTCGAGATTCACAGGATGCTGAATATAGGGGTTTGTCACAAGCTTTTCTGCGGGTAGTGGTAGAGATTCGAGCGTAGTGTGGAAGTCGGCGATACGATTTTGAGTGAGGAGGCGGATGAGGTTAAGGCCACGGATGGGGTACTCGCGCTGCGATGGTGGAAGGACGGAGCTATCGAGTATGAAGAACATGCATAGAAGTACAAATAGGCATACCACTACCTGAGATCGTTATAGAACGTCTGAAGCTGGGAAAAATAGCGATCGAACGAGGGAACATCTTTCGTTCGTATGCTCCAGAAAGCACCGATCTCCAGAATATCACCTGCATGATACAGCCTCGGGAGCGGAAAAAAAGTTGTACTATGTTTGCGTACGCGCTGCCACAAGCTCCTCCACTTTCTTATGGACCGACGGA
Organism: Vararia minispora EC-137; assembly: GCA_022160365.1. Classification (NCBI taxonomy): domain Eukaryota; kingdom Fungi; phylum Basidiomycota; class Agaricomycetes; order Russulales; family Lachnocladiaceae; genus Vararia; species Vararia minispora. The sequence goes on from MU273512.1 coordinate 67,102, forward strand.
AATATGAGATCACTCTCAATTAGCGCAAGCTAAACAAGGCCTTCAACCCCGCCGAGATACAAACAGAAGAGGCGCACCTTGGCTTTGGAAAGATGTTCGCCGCATTTCTGAAGATTCGAAGAGCTGAAAGTGCGGGTGACATCACTGTGGAGTCGAGAAAGTAAAGTAGACATGGTAGTGGCGAGCCAAGCTGGACGCTGCGCTGAGCACGGAGATGACGCGTCGAAACGCGACGCGACGCGTAATCGAAAGTCGAAGCTACTCTACACTTGAACTCGTGCTTCCACTCTCTCTTTCGCCTCTCCATTTCCAACACATCCATCGGCCTTCTCGTATTGCAGGGACTTCGGGATGAATACTGTCGATGTTCAGCAGCTGAAGTCGGGAGAAGTCAACCTCGGCGTATGGATTAGATTCCGCTATCTGTCTCCTTGCACTGATTCTGCTTGCTTGCGGGCAGACCTCGATTATGGCTGTTCAGTTTGAAGGGGGTGTAGTCGTTGGCGCTGACAGCAGGACGACCACTGGCAGCTACATTGTACGCCCTCATAGTTGAACACCCATTGCATAGCAACCCACTGTAGTCCAGGCCAATCGTGTAACAGACAAGCTTACATATGTTCACGACCGCATCTACTGTTGCAGATCCGGTTCTGCAGCGGATACGCAAGCGGTTGCCGATATCGTGCATTACTATCTCCAGACATTCACGTACGCTTTGGTTGACGGAGTTATTTTCATTCTTAACTGCGATACAGGCAGTTCATAGGTCGGCCTCCGACTGTCCATATAGCGGCCGAAACGTTCCAACAGCTTTGCTACGAAAACAAGGATGCTCTCAGTGCGGGAATCATTGTGGCAGGCTGGGATAAGGAGAACGGACCCAGTGTCTACAATATTCCACTCGGCGGTGGCCTCTTCCGTCAACCTTGGGCGATCGGCGGTTCTGGCTCCACATATGTCTATGGCTATTGTGATGCAACGTACAGGGACGGTTGGGGGCGCGATGAAACTATTGAATTTGTGAAAAACAGTACGCGTGTTTTTTGAGTGACTTCTTTCGGAGTACTAACACTTTCATAACTCTTCAGCGCTCGCGTTAGCGATGTCTCGCGATGGCTCTTCTGGAGGTGTTATTCGTATGGCAGTCATTACTGAGGACGGGGTAGAGCGCTTGTTTGTTCCCGGAAACGAACTGCCCAAGTTCTGGGAAGGCCATGAAGTACTACCTACTGTTGCCTCCGTTGGTCCACCTCCGCCCGTTGTACCGATGGTCGTCGAGTAGATTTTTTTTCTCCGGAAATAATGTGTAACATTGTACGCACATGAGCGTGCACCGTTTCTGCTCGATATTTGGGCCCTTCACGTAGCAAAGTAGTCGAGCAGAAGACCATTCGGTCGTTCTTGATACGAGTCACGTGATCGTTCTTGAGGCAAGCATACCTCACATAGCGCCGTGACTGCCGGTGCGCGTGTACTGCTTGTCGCACCTTTGTCCCCGCTTTACCGCTTGTGTGACAGGACTAGACGCGATAATTTCTTCTCCTGCGCGCTGGAACTAGAGCTGACATGAGTGCCTTTGGCAATCCGGGCCCGTTCGGGGCAAACAGCGCGTCGGGCGCGAACCCGTCACAACAGCCGGCGGGTAGTGCTTTAGGAGGGTCAGGTCAGCCGAACGTACTCGGGGGAGGATTTCTTGGTGGAGGTGCGCGCTTTGCTCTCCATAGGGAGGTTTAATCTATATATACGTGACAGGCAGCACCGGCGGTGGCCCCGGTGCCCAAGGTGGAGGTCTTTTTGGGTCAGGCAACAACGCTACTGCATCGAGTGCGTCATCAAGCTGCACGACATATCCTGCTACGACAAACTAAAATTTTTTGGAGATGCGCAACTTTCAGGAGGGCTTTTCGGTAGTACTAGTGGTGCCAGTACAACTCCGTTGTTTGGGAGCGCGGCGAGTGGCGCGAACACCAATCAAAGCCAACCCGCACAAATCAGCAGTAGTGCCGGGCAGACGCTGCCTCCCTTTGGTGGTCCAGTATTCAGTGCGAACCAGAACAGGTCCGTCAACGCAAATGGAAACGGCGTTGCTGCAAGTACAGCTCAGCCGGTTTCGTTTGGACGATCGCTCTTTGGCGGCGCTCAGAATCAAACTAGCCAGGTCGGTAACGCTGCGGATGTGGCGCCTGCTCCAGGAATGGCTAGCGGTTCATTGTCTGGCGGGGGTAGCAGCACGAGCACTACCGGCACTCCTTCTGGAGGTCCGCTTTTTGGTAACCAGGGTAGTGCCGTGCCTACGACATCGACTGCCACACCAGCTCCTGCTACAACAGCGGCGGCTTCAACCGCTGGAGGCACTGCTGGGTTGTTGTTCGGCGGTGGGGCGCTGGGTACAGCGAAGCCCGCCGACCAGGGAGCCAATACCGCCAAGCCCGCGACTTCGAGCTGTACGTATCGTCACCACTGCAGATGTTCAGCTCTCTGACGTGTCATACCAGTCTTTAGCCAGCCTTCTACATCGTCGACGTCCAGCGCATCTGCAAACGCGTCAGCTCCCGCTGGTGAGAAGGCGCCTGGATTCTCCTCGTTATTATGTGCACTCATGCTGTCTTAGGATCTTTATTCGGTGCGGTCAAGCCTGCCGCAATATCTGGCTCTACAATACCCTCCACCCTTCCTGGTGGGAACTTATTTGGAGCACAGCCTTCCACGTCGTCTGCAGCGCCCAGTTCCTTGGCTTCCGGCGCAGGCACAACCGCCCCGTCTTCGACGAAACCAGGTGAGGAAGCTCTCCTGGCGGTCTTATTCGCAACTAATACGCAAATAGGTATTGGTTCGACGCTCTTTTCCGGCCTCGGAACGAAGAAGCCCGAAGAAAAAAAGGACGGCGCATCCCGTGAGTCTACCTGTAAGCCGAGTACGATGTATCTAATTGTGCGCAGCAGCACCAGACCTTTTTGGGGGTACACCCGTGGCCAGCTCAAGTACGCAGATGAATGCGACACAGTCAGGTTCAGAGAAGGACGTGGCACCTTGTGCGTCCTTCGTGTATTTTTTGCGCACTCAGCCCGACTTTTTTTAGCCCTTCTCAGCACTGCAAAGCCTTCCTTCCCGGTCGGGTCGGGGGCAACTGCTCCGGCAACATCTGCCTCTGCTGCAACGTCGACAGCAGTATCAGTACCCCCGCCGTCTGTACTGAGGGGCAAGAGCATTGAGGAGATTGTGAACAGATGGTCTGCCGATCTTGAGACGCATGTTCGTCAGTTCAACAAGTGTGCGTCGGAGATCGCTGTCTGGGACAGGGCTCTCATCGAAAATGGAAACACGGTACGTTCCAGGGGTTCTACTGTGTTACCTGCTCCGACATGTCTCTTGCTAGATCGCCGCGTTATACAGCCACGTCCTTAGTGCTGAGCGCGCACAGGCTGAGATCGACCAGTCGCTCGATCACATTGAGCAACAACAACGGGAGATTGCTACAACTGTCGAAGTTTACGAGAAACATTTGAGCGAGATACTCGGCGGGCAAGGTCTCCGCAACTTCGATGCTGGGCCTGCGGACACGGAACGAGACAAAAAGTGAGTACTCCCTTTCCCAAGGATATCACTAACGGGTATATCCAGCTACATCCTTGCCGCCGAGCTCCATACCCAACTTGACGACCTCTCCTCATCGCTTACGCAACTCATCGACTCTGTCAACGCGGTTTCACTTGGCTCGAGCACAAATGACAAGGCAAACGCTAGCGAAGATGTGTTGACACAGATTGCGGGTGTGCTGAGTAGCCACCTTGAGAGCTTACAGTGGATCGATAGTACGTCGCGCGATTTGGAGGGCAAGATTTTGGAGGTCGAGAGGGAATTACATGTGAGGGGGGGGCATAGTGCCGTCTCGCCTACGGGCCCGAGGCCGCGCAGTGGATTTGGTACCAGCCGTTGAAGACACGCTGATTGTACTGTTGATCAAATTTGTTCCATTATAAATCATGCGAGCGACTAGGTGTTGTATGCTGTGCGTCTAGGGAATTGGAGTACGTGAAACGACCGTTGGCTACGCATTAACGGACGTCCATGTGCCCTCGCTAGTTGGGTAACTCGTCCCCTCCCACATCCGCAATCGCCAGAGAGCAACCGCGAGGGGAACAGAGTCAGCCCGTAGTAAAGTGTCCTTGCTCGAACACAAGGCAAAGGCGTGGCTCGCCTTTTGTTCTCCTTTGGTCCTCTGCGCGCTCGAGTTGGTGTTTGCGATCGTTTCTATATGTGGACTAGAACGTGCCCCAGAGGCTGCGCTCTGCACACCATTGCGGTGCCGCGCTCTGCGTTCAATGAAAAGAATGTGGGATAGCTTCTCGTACAGTGCGACGCGTTGCGAACGGGTTGGGAACAGCGTCACGCCGTTATAAAACGGTACTTGCGGCGGCGGTTGCATTGAAAGTAGAAGATCACCGTCCACACCAGAAGTGATTTCGTCAACGGTATGAAAGGTGGACAATGGCAGAGGATCGCGTTCTGGGTTGGCAAGCGAAGCATGTGCATCTGGGAGAGCGGTGGTATTAGGCCGGGGCCGTGCCTTCGTCGTGGGATCTTTGTTGACTGGTGGAATAACGAGGACAGCTATAACGTCCGCGCACGGAATGCGACCCGTCTCGCGCATCTCCTTGAATTCGATACGGGTGAAACGACGAAGAAGAGGTACACCCCTAGCGTTCTGCGGTCGTGTGCGGAGTTTCTCGGCGAGCAGATCGAGCTCCTGTATAACACGCAGGCGAAGAAGATGCGCGGTGTTTGCGCCAAGGGAAGAGGGGACCGATGTCTTCGGCGGAAAAAATCCCCGCCAGCTCTCTGGGGGAGCAAGATCGAACGTGCGGAGTAGGTAGGCATAAAGCAGGTTACGTACTCCGATTCATGAACTGCTTTAGGATGTCAGCCCGACACAAGATATAGCCCGCCTTCCGAAGGTGAAGGCTGCGAAATTTCGGATGCTCCAGGCCGTCCGGGAGGAGTGCATAGGTGGAATGCTTCACGCTTGCCCCGCGAGGGCTTGCAATGCGCCGGGGTTGGACACGAATGAGAAAGTCTGGACGAGAGCTCAGAAAAGCAAAGAGCTGTGCATAAGAAGACATACCCTTCGGTAGGTATCTTGAAGTCAGCATACATTTACGAACAGGCGTAGCTAGCATTCTGACTGGAAAAAATCAGCGGGAACGCGCTTGCAAGGTGGTGCACGTACGGTATGGGTTTGCCCACCAGCCCCTCTCCATGTCCGTCATCTCGCGAGTGTCGGTGATCCCATCCGTCCCTGGTGGGCATCTAACGTTTTTGGAAGGGGCAATAGCTGGAGGAATAGACTTGTGTAATCGAAATTTGGCCCGGTGAATGAGAGGGTTGACGGGGTCAAGGATGATTGACTGTGTGCGTGGAGAAGTCCAATCTGCAATAAGTCGGGGACTCGACCATCTATCCTCCAGGCGCCGTCTTTGAAGCCTGCTTGTGTCACTTGAAACCGTCGAGCGCCGCTGGCGTAGCCGGAAAAGGCGTTTGACGAGCTTTGGCATCCGGTGCACTCGTCTCTCGACGTGACTACCGTGGTCCAGTCCGGCCCCGTTCAAAGCGCTTGCCTGGCCTCTTACTGTGCACACTGCACACCCACGTAGAGTATACTCAATACACGCGTCTCTACTATCCTTTTCTCTTGCATTTTCTTTGCTACTATTACAAGTTGAATATCGACGGGGTGGAAAAGGAACTAAGAAAATCAATTGGGACGACGTGATTAACTATGAGTTTGACTATGAGACAGCTACCTACAGCGCGACTATCATAAATTCATACTACTAGGAGCAACCGAGATCACACGCGGGGTGAAAAGCAAGGCCCCAGGGCGAAATGAAACCGGGTTAAATCACCCGGAATACCGCCGCAGCCGAGCTGCGGCGACCGGTTCCGAAGCCTCTCCTATTCGTGGACTTGGACATCATCTTTCTCATCGCAACAGCGCAACCCAGTGCTACCGGCTTCGACTGTCTTACTATCTTAAAGGCTTGCTGCCTGATTTTCATCCTGTCGCACGTGTCATCTTGGCAGAAAAGCCCATCGGTATCTGCTGAGGACATAATTCTGAGCAGTCACATTTTGGGCCCAAGCCAACCGAAGGCACGTACTTACCGAGGATTCGAATATTGATGCTGTGCAACCGAGTCAACTACGAACGTCATCCGGTTTCAGTCCCCTTTCTCTGAGCATACTCTTTTGCCTTCGACCATCATCATGTCTTCCCCCGAGGATTCCAGTGACAGTGGCCAGGAAAACGTTTTACAGCCTACGAAGAAACGGCGGATCCGGCGACTTCAACGTGCTTGCGACGTGTGTCGGCACAAAAAAAGTGAGATCTTCGTCTCTGACTTAACTTCAAATCTGATAGCCCGTTACCAGTCAGGTGTATGCAATTTTATCCTACCAATCTTTACCATAAGCGTTGACACTTATATAGGTGACTGGGCTGTGGCTCGCGGGAACAAGTGCACGTACTGCCGGAACCATGACCTCGATTGTAGCTACACGCACGGAACCCGAGAGGAGAAGCAGGGTATTTCTGAGGCGTAAGAGCGCCCGTTTAATATTCTCTTGTATCAGTGACTGATTGAGTGCAGGTATGTGGAGAGTCTGGAGAGCTGCATAAAAAAGATGACTGCATACTTCAACCATGTAGGTTATTGCAAGCTCATAACGTCTTGGTTAATCAAGATATGGTTTTAGTTCCATCCAGAGGTTGACCTCTCCAAGGAATTTGGCACGCCAGGCGATCTAGATAGTTGGATGAGGAATCGCAAGCTACCCGATGATTCTGTGTCCGCTTTTCTGCCTGATGGCCCTTGCACATCCACGATTAACCTCGCACCTCCTTTGAAGGAGGAGCCGAACTCCAGTGACGAAGATGACTTCAAACTGATTGATGTCCAGCGGCGCCTGCAGGACATGCAGATTGTAGATAGATTTCTTGGGCAGGCGAGCGTCTTGGGGAAATCGAGTAACGTCATGCTCATCAAATCGGCTCTCGACATGAAATTGGACAATCCCAAGTCCAGTAGAAGCCTGGCGCACATGCGGTCACGCAGAGGAGAATTCTGGGGTCCCAAACCGGTAGCTTTCATATATGTGCACGTAGACACTGGATTGCTAACATAGCCACTCAGTGGGAGGTCGACAACAAACAGACATTTGACCCTCGTCTACACGATTTCCCGGCCCCCGATCTACTTTATGCCCTGGTCGATCTTTGGTTCACAGGCAAGCATCTTCTATGGCCCCTGCTGCATCAGCCAACGTTTATGAAACACCTTGCGGACGGCCTGCACTATCGCGAGGGCGCTTTCGCCGGCGTTTTGCTTATGGTATGCGCGTGCGCGGCACGCCACTCTACCGATCCTCGCGTCATATATCCAGGAACCAGCTCATGGCCGTCCGCTGGATGGCAGTGGTTTGTTCAGGCCCGGACTTATCATCAAGCGTCGCTCTCGTCCCCGTCTCTGCACGATGTGCAGATGAATTGCGTACGCGTGCGCCAGAGCTGAATCCCAAACTCTCGTTTATGCCTTAATAGCTGGCGTGTATTTATCTAGAGGGGACATCTATCCCACAAGCGTGCTGGACTCTATGCGGCACAGCGATACGATTGGCTCAAGATGTTGGTGCCCATCGCAAGAAAGCATACCAGGCCAAACCCACGGTCGAAGATGAGCTGTGGAAGAGGGCTTTCTGGTGTGGAGACCCGCGTTTGTGGATGAACCTATCGGCCCGCTCACGTTAGCTTTGATAGGTCTCTTGTTCTCATGGACAGATGGCTGAGCTCTCAGCTCGGAAGAACATGCGCCATCCAAGACGAGGAGTAAATCTGCGTACTTTTAACATCATTACTGTTTCTCTGAACTTTGCACTCGCCAGATTCGACCTCGAATATCCGATAGATTGCGATGATGAGTATTGGACACCTGAAGATCCCGCCAAAGCCTTCAAGCAACCACCAGGGAAACCATCCAAAGTCTCTTACTTCATCTCTATACTGAGACTGAACAGGATTCTTGGCATGGCGATGCGAACCATCGTTAGTTTTCCTGACCTGTGTGATTCTGTGTTGACTATGGTTGTAGTTTGCGACGACGAACAAGACGAATCTTCTGCTCGAGTTAATTGGTCCCCAATGGGTGCAGCGGGTCGTCAGTGCTATCGACTCCGCTTTGAATGAGTGGGCTGATTCTGTCCCTGAGCACTGTAAGTGAGGAACATAGGAGGACGATATTGCACCTCTAACAGCCTGTCGCAGTGAAGTGGAATCCGGGCTGCGAAGAGACCATCTGGATGCTGCAATCCTCCTGCCTATACACGTCATATTATGAGCTTCAGATCTCAATCCACCGCTGCTTTTTGCCAACGGCTCAGAAGCCATCGCCAGTGACATTTCCTTCTCTTAGCATCTGCGCCAATGCGGCGAGAAGCTGCTGTCATATCATTGAGGTCGCCAAGCCCAAGCTCCCAAAGATCTGGCGTGAAGATATCTTCGGGGTATGCATTGCGATTTTACCTGTGATCACGCTAGGCCAGACCTGATAATGCATATCCTCGTTCTGTCAGATGGCTTCCTTCGCTGCTGCTCTTGTCCTGTTGCTCAGCATTTTCGGCGCCAAGAAGAATGGCATGGCCATCGATACATCGAAAGATATGGCCCGCGTCTACATATGCATGCAGTCCATTAAGGAGAGCGAGGACAGGTGAATCTCATGCCCCTGACTATGGACGGTGCCGACTAATTTTATCCCAGATGGTCGTTGGCCGGTCGTCTCTGGTGCGATCCCTATGTTGCTCCCGGAGTTGTGATTGTGATCTCGATACCTTCAGGGACATACTCTTCAATATATCGAACGTGGGCGAGCTGTCATTTCCCACCGAACCGTCGCCCCCGGGTTCAAGTGAGTACGCAGCGTCTAGTAGCACCTACGTCGGCCCTTCCTCAAGTCACCTCCCCTCGGCCGCCTCCGCTTGTTCTACCTCTGGCGCTCCTCTTTACCCTCCGATGCCAACCTACCCGGGTTTAAACCCGGACTCCTCTCAGCCTGCACTGTTAACTCACAGCACTGACCTTGGTCGCCTTCCTGTGCACTGGATGTCCGGGCCCTCGTCTGTCTCTCACGAACGCGCCTCATCACACCTTTTCGCCCCCTCTTATCCCCCGGAACTCTCAAGCGTGTTCACAGGAAGTTTGACGCCTAGCCCTCTCGCGGCAGACTCGAGCGCCGTAAGAATTCATGGGGTGCCAACGGACTCTGGCGGATCATGGTCCACTGCAGCTCCCGGCTTTGGTGACAGGGCGCCTTCGTCACTGCATCTTGCGCAGCTCCTCGGATCTTTGGGTACTTCTCAGCAGACTTCCATAGGCTCTGAGAATATGTGGTCGAACGTGCCGCTCGGGTTCAGGTATGAGAGCCATGCATTCTTTCTAATTCAAATCATTAAATCGATCCAGACTCGAGGGCTGGGACCGTTATCTGTCTGATTTATCCAGCAACCCCCTTCCCAGGACGTTTCCGGCGGGCGAGCGTGGCGAGGGAGACGAACCCAACCCCGTTGTAATCGACCCACTGTTCAACTTGTTTTGATTTTTCACCATGGGCGCGTTTGCCACCGCATTGTCACTGTTCCCAACTAATCTCTGTCATGCAGCTTCATGTCCCCCTCTTATGTATATTCATTATCTAACATATGAACGCCAACTTGTGAAGATACATCTAAGTGGAAGCAGGGATTTCCGTCGTTGCATCGCCACTGTTGAGCTCATTGAGCTATAGTATTATAAAATGTTTTGCTTGAGAGATCTTTGGTATCGGAATGTCGCAGGATTGCGTCACTAGATGCCCGTGAGGCGCGTCGGGTCTGGATGCATCACACTACCCGCCGCCAGGTAACCCGCGGACTCATCCACACACCCATATCCTCAAGTTTCCATGGCCCTGACCGTGGCTAACGACGCGGAAAGAGCCCGTCACAATTTGACCATCATTCATTATACCTTCTGCTTGATTCATACACCCCGGTTGATTCCATATCCTAAGCTTCTTACTGTTCCTTGGTATAAGTAATACTGCCGTATATAAGCTATGCAGGTCTGCTAGCTTGTACCTCCATTTTTATCACTGATTAGATGTATATAAAGCATGACCTAACCCAGAAGGCCTTAAGGTTCATCATGGCAAGATAACAGTACGTGTACGATTGCGTAGCCTGATATCGTGTAACGTGGTAATCTTGTGCCAAAGGCTGAAGGTGGAGCGCTGAGCTACTAGGCTGGAGCAGGCCTGGCGTCAGCCAGGATGGATGCGGGCAGTGGCAAATTGCTGGGATGGCACACCTCGCTAATGTGCCATGATTCACACAAAGCTTAGAAGAAACCTGGGATGACCTTACGGGTGATTAGGGGGTGGCAGGACCAGCTATATGCGGTTTGCGGAAGAAGGGCCCGCGGCCCGACCGAGGCACGAGGTCGGACCTCGAACACGCCAATGGATGACGTTGTGTATCGTAACGGGAATGGGCCACGAGGTTCAAAGCGCGTCGAGATAGCGCTCGGCACTACCGAATTCACGACACTCACTAGTACTTAGCGAGCGGGGATGTCCCCCAAACGGCCACTCGCTTGATCGCAAAACATCACTCGCAACATGCCTGGCGTTGAGATGAAGCCGTCTGCTGGCAGTGGACCGGTAACTCTTGCTATCATGGGATGTGGGCAGCGCGGTAGGGTGTGTACCGCTCTTAGCCATATTGCCTACGCTCATGACTATTAATCTCCACTCAGGCGTACGCTGTCTACGCTCAGCAGCATCCCGAGCGCTGTAAGATCGTCGCCGTCGCCGAGCCGCGCCCTAAGACGCGCGCGCGTATGGTGCAAGAGCATACCGTAGACAGCAGCCTTACATTCAAGTCATGGCAGGCTTTTCACGCTGCATCGGAAGAAACCATTGTTACCATTGGGCGGCGCCTCGCTGATGCCGTTCTCATCGCTGTCCAAGACCACATGCACGCCGAGCTGGTGGAGGCCTTTGCTGCACAAGGATACCATATATTGTGCGAGAAGCCGATGGCGACGAGCATACCGCACTGCCTGAGGATCGAAGAGTCGATAAAGAAAGCGGGTGTTATCTTTGGCATGGGACACGGTGAGTTGTGCTTCATTTCCTCGTCAGTCTCAAGCAAACGGTGCTCCAACCGCTGAATGGTCTGCAGTTCTGCGGTATTCACCATACAGTCAGGCCATCACAGAGATCGTGCGCTCGGGTCAACTTGGAGACCTTGTTAATGTCGTCCATATTGAACCTATTGGGCACACCCATTTTGCGCATTCATATGTGCGTGGTAACTGGGCGCGCGAGATGGATTCCAGCTTCTCGCTTATGACAAAGAGCTGCCAGTAAGCTCAGATACTATCGTGCCCTCATGCTAGTACTGACATACGTCCCTTAGTGATATTGATATCATATGTAGCTGGCTCTCTCCCGAGAAGCCTGAACGCGTCTCGTCCTTCGGCGGCCTCCGGCATTTCCGCAAGGAAGCCAAGCCGACCACTGCAGGCGATTCCACGCGCTGTCTCAGCTGCCCTGCAGAGCGGTCGTGCCCATACAGTGCAAAGAAAAGCAAGTTAGCCTAACTCATTTCCCGGTCTGAGTTCTGATCGTGTGAGTGTAGTCTACCTTGAACCTGTTCAGGCAGGAAAGACTGGCTGGCCTGCTGCTGTGATTGTCGACGGCATCGCTGACATTGAGAATGTCACTGACGCTCTTCATTCGGGCCCATATGGCCAATGCGTGTACGAAAGCCGCAACGATGTTTGCGACAACCAGGTTCGTCTTAGTGCTTTCGGCCTGATCCTCGAGATTGCCTACTAGCCTTCAGGTTGTCAACATCCAATTTTCATCCGGCGCTACCGCTTCTTTCACTATGGTTGCCTACACACTCCTGCAGTGTGAGCGCCAGACGCGCCTGCACTTCACGCATGGCGAAATTGTGGGCGATATGACTGACTTCACCGTAACGGACTTCCGGACCGGTGCAACGGAGAAGCGTAGCCCGATGCGGGAGGGCGGAGGTCACGGCGGCGGCGATCTCGGGCTCATCCGGGCGTTTACCGAGGCGGTGAGGACGGGGAGGCAGGAGTTGCTAGGGACGGACGTGACTGAGGTGCTCAGCTCGCACCTTACCGTGTTTGCAGCGGAGGAGAGCAGGCGTAAAGGCGTCACCGTGGACTGTGGACAATTTGAGAGGAAGGCACGCGAGGGATGGCTGCTTACGGGGAAGCAGTGAAAGATTATGCATTGATCGAAACACTTTGGTCTCCCCTGGTACAGAAGGATCCCCGGTCTCGGGAAGATTGTATTGCGATACAAAACGAGTGGGTACCAAACAAATGGAGTGCGAGACAGGCAAGATAGGAATGGCAATGGGGACAGGTGCGGAGCGGAGAGATTGCGAGTCTGGTGGTAATTGGCGAGTCCACCAACGAAGTGAGGAAACGTGGTTTGAGGTGGCGTCGAAAGATGTACTGTAACAGTGGTTGGCAGTATGGCGGTATAACACAGAAGATGAGGTGCGGAGGTGAGGTAGGATGGGTAACTCAGGTAGGGGGTAAAAACTGTGGGGTGCAAGGACGCGAGATTAGAGGGGGGTAGCGCGTGTGTTACAAATCAAGAAAAACATGTCCAAGAAAGCAGCGCATCTTAAGCAAGAGGCCAGACAAATGAAGCAGTAAGAATAATCAGAACGAGGCATCTCGCTCAGTCACCTCCAACTCCTTGCGGATGCATTCGCGGACAGCGCGCAGACCGCCACCCTCGTTGCGCTTAACACGGCGAGGGCTACGGTTGAGCACTTCCTTAGCACTGTCGTCTTTGTTCCGGCTCGGCCCAGGACTCGGAGGCGTGCCTTTCGATGACGGTTCGCCAACAGTCGAAGGCATCTCTAACCAGTCCTCGTCGCCGACTGAAAGCCGCCGAAGGAAGAACGGGCACAATGATGTCAAGAGCTCAATGGACTCTTGTGCCTCAGCGGCGGAGATCGGAACTGGCGCAGATTTCAGGATTGCGGACATGACTTCAGTCTGAGGAAGAGTACGACGCTTGCGTGCAGTGACAGCACTCGAACTTGGAGAACCTGCGAAAAGCCTGTAGTGGGAACTTAGTAACGTGACGCCTCGAATCTAAGTAAGAACTTGCATCCATATACTCTCGGCAACCGAACCGAGCCGTCCTAGAAGAACGCGCCGACGCATCTCGTCTTGACTAAGCTTCAGAAGTTCTATGCGGGAGAGCCTGGTGTTCGGGATCTCTTTGTTCTTAGTGGGACTCTTGGTCGGAGAGCTGAGCGCCTTGTCGCGAATACGGTCGTAGAGGGCTTGCCTTCGAGAGCTGGTAGGCGTCTGAGGCACAGTCGCTGCGTTAGCACCGCGTTGAGCGACCGGAGTCACAGGAAGAGAGTCCGCAGCAACTGAATCGGAACGGGACGGAGACAATGACGGCGTTCGGGGAGTAAGCAAACCGAAGGGATCGTCAAAGTGTGTGTGTCGGGAAGGAGTCTGTGGAAAGACGCCAGAAGCCTTAGCCTTAGAGGTCACAGCCAGAGCAGAAGCGAAGTCCAGAGCAGCGGACGAGCGCTTGGCAGGTGATTTGAGAGGGGACTTCTGGGCCTTTTTGGCGAAGGATGTGGGGGATGGGGGGCAGCAAAGAATCTTCTGCGAAGACGGCGATTTCGGGGACGCGGACGCGAGCAGGCGTGTAAGATTTGATGGTTTTGCAGGAGTGCCCAACTGCGGCAGGTCCGCCATGGGAAGATTGGGGATGGTTGGCTCGCCTTTGTGAATCTACGGACCAGGTTAACTATGAAATTTACACGTATAGCCGTCTTTACACACCTCGATCCATGACCGAAGCTTGCTGCTTATAGCTTTACGTCGGGCATCACCGCCAGCGGTCCAGCGAGCTACAGCCGCCATACCGCTACCCATACCTTTGTCCATGTCCATCTCAACTTCAATACCGATGCCATAGGCAGGGATACGGGACTGAGACGACTTAGAAATGTGTGTGGTCGGGCTGAGAACGAAGCCCATGGCGCCGCGAGTCCAATCCTTTGGAGGAAGCGGGAGAGCATCGCTGCTGTCGTCGTCGAGAAAAGGGTTCTCATCGCCCTGAGACTTCCCCTTTCTCTCATGGACCTTAGCGATGGACTCTGTCTTGCCGTCCCATTCCCACAGCCAGCAAAGTCGACGAAGGTCGTCCATGTCAAGCCTAACATTGAGGCCGGAGGAGCCTAACGAGTGGTGATTAAGAACATTTCGGACAACACCTGTATCGGCTGATGGAGCAAGAGCGCAGGTCGCAAGGGCATGGGAGACTGCGTGTTGGAGTGCAGTCTGGATCTTGGCTAAGCGAGCGAGATGATCAGGAAGCGGCGGACCAGCAGCTTGATCGCTATTACTAGAGCCTCTAGTTCTGGCAGTTTTTGGAGGTGATGGTGGTCTGAGGAAAAAAATGCGCTCGCAAGAGAGAGCACAAATGATAGTGGGGAGATGACATACGCGAACCGCAGGCGTTTGGGAGTGAGCGTAGCCTCATCATCCGAGTCCGAAAGAACGCGTTTCTTTCGCGGAGAGACATTGAGGGTAGTGTATATGCCGGACATGATAGCGGACGGTAAAGCAAGCCGGGACGATGGAGTAGCGGCTGCGGGAACAGGCGAGGGTTGGGCACAGATGCTTGAGCTTGAACGCGCGACGCGACCGCTACAATTATTGAAACCCAACGGTCACGTGGAACGATCCTGCGTCGAAAGCAGAACATCCCTAGTCTTGATATTGCCTGCGTGAAACTTGGTTTCAATCATATAACATGCCTACAATACTACGGAAGTGGATTCAGCTACGACGGTATACAATGATGACTGCGGAGGCTTTGTAGGAGGCGGGACTGGTGCGTGGAAAGTCTACAGCACGCTGCCAGCCTGAGCCGCTATCGTACTAGAATCACCTGGGCGGCACGCTTGCTGCCCCGACCGACCACCGCGGACCACCGGCCCTCAAAGAAGGCATCTTTCCACTCCGGCCGCCGTGAGTACGGCGTATTCCAAGGTAGAAGATCGTCTTCAGACTGGCTCAGCATCCAAGTCGGTAGGCAAGCAAGTCGTCGACCGTTGCTTTACGAGCTACTCCCTTTTCTGACACTGCGCCTCGTTCCTGCGCGCCTGCGGAACGGCAACCTTGTTCTTTCGATCCAGCAGCCATATCCTGATCCAGATCGGGACAGTCCGGCGTACTGTCCCTGTTGAATGCGTGGCACCCTCCTTGCCTCCGCCCTCCATCTCCTTGGGCTTGGCAGACGTCCCGTCCCTTTCCTTAAGCCTTCTTTTGATTTTAATGGATACATCTATGAAGATGTCAAACACTACTAGCTACCGCTTGTAAGCATAATCTATCAGACTTACCACGGTCAGTCATTCTTCATCTTACTATGTGTAACCTCTAGGCGTGAATTGTGCGCTCAAATGCACGGTTTGTCTTGCCCGTGCGCTCGATTTACTATGACGGATTTTTTCTACCATTATAGAACTAGTTGAGGAGACGACCTCTGAAAGTGCAGCGTTGATTGGCAGGGTTAATGACTTGGAGATTGAAGTGTCTGTTTGGAAGAAGGCCGTCGTGGACAGCCGGGAGTCTCAAGCTCGGGAGACGCCTACGCTCAACGGGGATATCATATCTGTCCCGGAGGTGCGCATTCGAGGCTCTTACTGTACTTATTAATATGTATTCTGACATACTGACGTATGCGCCTCATTCCTTTATAGCCCCGCCTGGTACTGTGTGTCATCGACGGGACTCGAACAATGTTTTCCACACGCTACTTATGCGACGGTGAGGCCGGAGGGCGTCATGCTGGTGAAGACCTGATTCACCTCATCCAAGAGAAGATTGGGAACGGCCCTGAAGTATACAGCACCTGGATTCACATCTACCTCAACAAGGGGAAACTTGCCGAAGATCTTGTCTCCAAGAACCAATGTGATGTCGGTCAGCTCGAGGCTTTCCTCATAGGTCTTTGCGGAGTCTCGTCGTCGCTCGCACTAGTGGACGTCGTTGACAAAAGAGATGCAGACCAGAAGATGCGTAGTAAGTGACACTCAGACATCCACTCACGCACAGCTAAACTTCATGTAAGGTTATCTTTATACATTCTCTGCTCTTCCGCAGACTTCACATGTCTTATTCGCGGGTGCGTCAACCCAAACATAATAATCGTATGTTTGTTGCTGACGCAGGAGGCAGGCGGACATGCTTCTGAGTACACGTCTGTTCGACAAGTGCTCTATCAGACCCATTCTGACCATAAGCTTACCTTTCTACGTAACAAAGAAGGTGCTAGGCCCAACACGATGCCGCCCAGTGTACCCGAGCTCCTTGCCGACGACCTCTTTGTTAACATGCTTTTGCTCCACTCGTCTACTTCGCGATCTGGAGACGGATACACGACACCCCACAGCCCCGGATCGTACCCACCGCCAGAATCTTCTCTGTCTCCTTCAGCCCTCTTCTCTCCTCGCTCCGCACCGTTCCATGGCCGTACCTTGGCAACGTCCAACGGATCCTCAACGTCCTTCTCGAAGCCGGGCCATATCATCGATCCTGCTCTCGTAGGTCCTGGGGAAAGTTTTAGACGGCGGCACTAACCCAGCTGACCTGTATTTTGCTGTGATAGCCCCTCTATAAGCGTATGCCGTCCGCGCCGCACTATACTCAAGCCACACTCACAGTGCTTAAAGAGAATCCACCACCCTGTAACGAGTTTTACTTGATGGACCAAGATTGCTCAAAAGGGGTCGGTATTTCACTCTTTTATCATTGCTGTCACGTGACATGACTTCCCTTAGGAGAGATGCAAGTACTCACACCAATACGATCTTACTCCGGACCAGCTTGCTATACTTGCGAAAAATGCGAAACAGTCCCCGTGTTGGTTCGCAAACAATGGTGAACGATATGAAGCTTCCGTCATTGCTACTATTGCTAATACCATCTAGAACAAGAATGCCCCTACGGCCCTCGCTGTTGCTGGGGCCATACATGCCCCCACGGTGTCAAGTGCCATTACCTTGCAAAGGACAGATGCCGATTCAAAGGGGGTACGTCTACATTATCCCGTGTCGTCTTACCTCTGCTGAGCGAGTAATATCTGTAGCTGGCATGCATCGTCCTATGGGTCCTGGCGATGAAGTTTAATTGGTCTAGCAAAACTCTGCCAATTATGTGGCGGCAGCTGAGAATCGATGTTATATCTGTCGTTAGTTTGTCTTGTTAAATCGTGACACGGCTGAGTACGTGGCTGTCTTTGAACCACACTTTCCCAGTAGTGTCTGTGCTCCATGTACTCTGTAGCAACATCATATTTGTGCGGATGCGTTAGCCGTTTCTATAGCAGTCGTGAGAACATCGCGATAGGATAAAAGCCAAGCTCAGAGCAGGCGTCGCCCACATCTGCCGACCGCCGCTTTTTACTAGCCCTATCCATACTCTCTCCCCCTCTGTCAAAATTCTCAGCTATGTCTGCGCCTGTGCGTGCGTTATTGTTCCCGGGACTGTGGCTTCCCTAACCGATGGGTCGCTGATCGTGCAGGACGTTCACGACGACGAACTCGAGACGCAGAACACGCCAGGTGGGCACCGCACCGAATTTACTTCCACCTGTTCATTTCCTGATCAAATCCGGCCATGAAGGCTACAAGCCTACCGCCGCCAAGTCTCTTGATGAATACAAGAATCTCGATGCAAACGATGAAAGTCTCGCGCGCTGGAAAGCCAGCCTCGGGATCTCCGGGAGTGCTTCCGAGGACACAAGCAAGCCCAAAGTGAGTGGCTCGCATTCTAGCAGAGGGAACTTCCACTGATATTTGTTTGCCTGTGATAGCTCACCGTATCGTATCTTGAGCTCACCTCGAGCACTCTACCTGCAGGCCAGACGATCAAGGTTGACATTTCAAACCCGGCCCGGATTCGTGCGCTAAAGGATGGGAAGCCGATTCAAGTCAAAGAGGGCGCGGATTACAAGTAAGTGCCAGTCTCTAGTCGAAAGGGATGGGTCCTTGATACGTTGCCCATCGTCCAGAGTATACATCACCTTCAACGTGAATCACGGCCTCGTCACGGTGCGTCCATGTATGCGCCCACTCCCATAAGCCTTATTGGTCCATGTTGCTTGACTAGGGTGCTCGCTACATACACTCTGTAAAGCGCGGCCCCGTCAGACGTGAGTGACCGCCGCATTCCTGTGTCTTACGAGCTGGAAGCCTATCCGACAATCCTTTACGCAGTTGACAAGACGGACTCTATGCTTGGCTCCTACAGTGCAAAGGCTGAGCCCATCCGTGTTGCTGTCGTCGAGGACGAGTTCCCGTCGGGAATGCTTGCCCGTTCGTCGTACACTGTGAAGAGTCGTGTCCAGGACTTCGACGGTGGAATCTTTGCTGGTGAGGATTTTTGGTCGTTCCTCATATGATTCTCCATCTAACGAGAGCTTAGAATGGGAATGGCACTTCAAGATCGCCAAGGAATGGCAGTCGGACAACTGAAGCTCTTGAAGTACTGGAATACCATGGAACGAGGGAGGCACTCGTAGTTATCCTGTATATTATGTCACGCCTGTCGCACTCAGTCTCTTTTGCACTTCTTATCTACCGCCACCATGCGTATGTTTTGGACATAGTCGAGCTGTTCTGCAAGCAAGGGTGATCTGGGCAGCGTGTCGACGTCATACCGCCCGGTCAACGATCATGCGATCATGGGGTTAGATGAGCGCGTCGACGCGTTCTTTGGGATAACGATGTCCTTCTCGCCTCGATTCGGATGCTCCTCCTTTCGCTGTCATGGCTCGGCGTTCATTTTATCTCGAAATCATGGCTGTCCGTCTCGCCAGCGCTTTCTTTCGCATCTTTCTCCTACCAGGCAAGGTGCAAGCTCTATTAAAATCCCGCCCACCGTCCCTCCGCCGTCATGGGTTCAGCGCGCTCCAAGAGCTCTGCGCCCATACCTGTATCTGACGCGTATCGACAAGCCTGTAGGAACACTTCTACTCCTATACCCGTGCAGTGCGTAGCATACCCAGCCCTCATCTCGAATACCCCGGCTTTGAACGAGCGGCAGCATGGTCCATTACGATGGCCGCCTTCGCGCAGAACGCATCTCCTCTCGTCCCGTTGAAGTATATAACCCTCTTCGGCATCGGTGCTCTCGTCATGCGTGGCGCGGGCTGCACTATCAACGACATGTGGGACCATAAGCTTGACAAAGCAGTTGGTACGCCCCGCTTCGTTTTCTTTCTCTCCCCTGACGCATCCCCGTACAGAGCGCACCCGCACCCGGCCCCTCGCGGCCGGCGATCTTACGCCCCAGCAGGCTTTCTGGTCGCTTGTACCCCAGCTCTCCGCAGGTCTCGCCGTCCTGACGCAGCTGAACTGGTACAGGTAAGTCCCCTGATCGCCCTCCGCCACACCCGTCGTACCCCGACACTCATGCGTCTCGTGTCTTAGCATCTTTCTCGGTGCATCCTCGCTCTCGCTCGTCGTAATATACCCATTCATGAAGCGCATCACATACTGGCCGCAGGCTGTCCTTGGCCTTGCGTTCAACTGGGGCGCCCTCCTTGGCTGGTCCGCCGTCGCAGGCGCCGTCGCGACGCCCGCGCTCCCACTCTACGCCGGTGGCGTGCTCTGGACACTCGTCTACGATACCGTGTACGCGCACCAAGACAAGCGCGACGACAGCCAAGTCGGCATCCGCTCGACGGCGCTGCTGTTCGGCGAGCGGACGCGTCCCGTCTTGGCGACATTCTCCGCTGGCGCGATTGGGCTTGTTACCTACGCGGGAATGCTCAACGGCCAGGGGGCGCTGTTTTACGCCGGGGCGGGGCTCGCTGGTGCGCAGCTAGCACGTATTGTATGGCGTACGGACTTCGATGATCGCAAGAGTTGTTGGGATGGCTTCGTTGCATGCGGGACGGCCGGATTCTTGATCTGGATGGGCGCATTAGCAGACTACACGTACTTGTGCATTCAGAGGGACAACGACCGTGAAGAGCCTCAATCGACATAGCACTCCACGCTGCGGTCGTAAGATATTATTACAAACACTACGTTGCGAAGGGTGTCAAATTACATTGCAGGCAGAGAATTTATGCATCCGGCATAGCGTCTCTATTCTAGAGGAACGCGCGCGCGGGAGTGTCGTGATGAAAAACTGATAACACGATGAACAACATGTTATAACTACAGCAGCGGGAAAACAGGAAGAACAACAACAAGGCAGACCATGACACCAGCGGAGAAGTCGTAAAAAGCTCATGCCGACGCGTGGAACGTAACAGTCTTATGTGTGCGTGATTTCAACCAGGCCTTGAAGCCTACAATAGCCATGGTCCAGCAGAACGCGAAACAAGTGAATGCCACTGCAGCGTTAGCGAATAGCATCATGTCTGCGCAACTAGGTCAGGACGACATGATATGAGATCAAGAGAACGAACCATCATGGCCTTGACGCATCGCGGCAACTGTGATGTCTTCAGAGCTGAGCATAAACAAAAGACCACCGCACGCGAGGAAGAAAGAGCCGATAGCCTCAGAAGGCGGGCGGGAAGGGAGGATCGAGCGTGGCGGACCGAGCCACACGAAGAAGTACGTGAGCCAGCGGAGGACAGCGAAAGCGCCGAGGCAGATTCCCCACAGCATGTGCACTTGAACCTGCATGGCGGATGACGTTAGAAACGAACCATAGTCCCGTACCTTTTTTCGCACGGGAAGCATCACTCACCATAAAAACGTAATTCTGTGCGTGCGCGGCCATCGCGATGCCGGTGACGCCGATACAAAGGGCCGGGAAAGGGTTCAAGCTGCTTGCATAGCTGGCCGGCTCGGCGACAGACCCGCTAGCGCGGTCCCTCGGGCGCATGTATGCAGTAGAGAACGAGGATAGCCAGCGACGGAAGCGACGCGATTCCATGCCCATGCCGACAAGGCCTGCGAACCAGTACATGATCGCGATGGAAATGTGCTGCAGCTGCTTCGTCGTAAATGGTGACCCAGGCGCCGCACCGAAGCGCTCCATCCAGACGTTGGTAATCCCATAGGTAAAGATGACTGCCGACTCGACGAATTCAGCAGATACCGGACGACCTTTTGGCGCGCGATTCCAGGCCCATCCAACCTCCGAGAAGGCGCCCAGGAAGCGCGCAAAAGTGACCAGTCCGTAACACCAGAAGATACCGCCCTCTGAATGTGACCAGTTTCGATCAGTACGACGGAGAATTGAAGTGGGCAAGCAACGTACTGATGACATGCGCGAGGCAAGTGTTAATGCGATAGTCTCGGCAGCCACCTGTGTATACCGCGATACCCGACGTAACCAATGCGAAACCGGCGAAGACAAGTGTGCGCTCAACAACGGCAAACACGATGCGACCGACGCGTGCATACTTGCTGGCAAACGGGCGCTTAGAGCGAGGGTGCTGATAGTCAATATGAAGCGTGTCGTCTGAGTGATGTGAGTCACTGCTCAATGCACGGCGCTCAAAGACAGTGCGCTCCGAGTTGGGTGTCTGCGGATATTGGTTCGCCCACTGTGCCTCCTCGCCGTCGTGCGGTTCTTCAGTATCATCGAAGACGACGGCGTTGTGCGATTTCAAATCTTCCTCCATCTCCATCTCCTCCGGTTCTCCGACAACGAGGTTGGTGTACTCTGCGCCACGACCGGAGGAGGCCTGGGAATCCTGGGACAGGACGACTTGGGACCAGAATGCATGGAAGCTGAACCTCTCTCCACTCCGAACGTCGTTCACATAGGACAGCAGGCGTGAGAACCCGCTGGCAATGTCGATACCAGTCAGAACGAGCGCGACGAAAAGAGCCCAGTAGCCGAGGGAAGAATGCATCTGATGTTCGTACCTAAGCAGGCGTAAGGTTAGCCGCGGAACGGGCCCGATCGCACTGCATACGCACATATTTGGCGTGAGCTTCGTATAGATTCCGCTCATAGCGCAACCGAAGATCACGAGCGCCCAGAAGACAATGACTGAGAAAGCGTGCCAAGCGTGATTCACGGAGCGAAGGGCGATGCCTAGGAGAGCACGAAGCAAGTCAGCGAGGTCGGTTCCGGTCCTCTGGGTGCTATCCACACGCGCGCCCCGACGAGATGCAGCGTACCTGCGGGAAGGACGAAGAAGAAGGCGGAAACCATCGATAGAACGTGGGCAAGCATGAGCCCTGGGTAACGCGTCTCGTTGGGATCAGGGTCCGAAATGTCGATGGACCAGTAAGACGGTGGTGGTGGGCGTGCATCATACTCGTTGAGCTCCGTTAGAGGTGCACCGTGCATGTGCTCATGGCCTCCGTCGCGCGCAAAGACAGGGGATAGCGCATCGGCTGGCCTGCGCGCGAGGATGTGTGCGTCATAAGACGCATCTCTTAGGAGGAGAGCGGGAGCAGGAACGGAAAGGGCGGGAGAAGCGGCCACGCGCGCAAGGGCGGTGAGGAGGAAAGTGAGCGCGAGTGGCCCTGGCGGGAGCATGGCGGGTGGGTGGCTAGTCGAACGTCCGGGGGCCGAAGAAGGAATCGGCTGTCGAGGCGCGTTTATAAAGCAGATATACCAACAGATTCCTTTGCGGCCGATCTCGGGTCAACGTACGGGCGGCAAAGGTGTCCTTCATCATCCTGTCTCGCCCAGGACTTGACCGTACAGCTCCTGTCCCAACCCCGACGTTACCCCTGCCCGCGCCCGCCTGTTCGGGAAAGAGCCGCGTTTGGATGCTGTGCTCTCCGACTGTCCCAACGAGCTGGCTAGCGGTGCGCGGGGGCAGGTGGTCGACACAAAAGGACGCACGTCGGACAAGTGGGATGGGCCAAGACCGATGACTGTATCCGGATGAGATCATCGTCAGTGCGCGTCATTGCTCGGTGCTCGGGGTGTCCATTCCGAAGCTTCGACGCCGACGGCACTCCCGGCACGCCCCGAGCCCAGTTGGGAGCTCGTCAACCTAGACCCCGGTCCGGCACCCGACGACCGCTCTCGTCCCGACCAGATCCTGACCTCGACGTCCCTCTAGTCGGCCGCCGTCCCTTCGTCCTCGGCTTGGCATCCACTTTCTATTCCGTCTCTGCCAACCTCTGTTCGTGACCTGACTCAGATCCGTCGCTCGAAGACATCATCCGTCGGCTCTCCCAGTCATCCGGTCTGTCGCGTGGCACGACTGAACAGCCACAGGCCGTCCCAAGCTCTCTTGGAGCCAAACCTTCCTTCTGATCCATCATCTGGCTTCCTCAGTCAGCCTTACCCAACGGACCATCTCTTAAAGATGCTTCCCTCGCGCTCCTTTATTTTCTCCTACCTTCTATCCAATGCCCTGTACCCACGTATGAACCGCCATCACGGTCTTGCTCATCTCATCCATCAGCTTCGTCATCACATTTCTCCGACCGATATCTGACTCGCCGCGCTCCCTTGGCACGTTGTTAGTGACTACTCCCGCGTACGCGCACTAGTCTACCCGCCTTCGAGCACTCTATTGCGCATCCTGTGTCTGAGACCTCAAAAAATCCCCCCCCTGTTGCATTCCCACTGCCTCTTCGTTCCCGGTCGCACTCTGTTGATCCAACTCGTGCGGTACTTCAGATCTTCAGACCTGGAGCGACCACTGGGCAACGAGCACGGACAGCGTCCGTTAGCAGCACGCTGATGCCCGATCGTGCCGGCAGGCATGCCGTCTGGCTGCCGAGATCGGCTACAGTACCGGCTGGCTGGCGCCCGCAAGGGGGGGAAGAAGCTTGAACGCAAGCAATGACGTCACCACGTCCCGGAAGCACGCGAGTGCGACAACTGTACTTCCAGCCCGCTCACCAACGCCAGTGAATCTTCCGCCCTCCGCGCGTTAGTGACTTGCCGTGGCCTGCCGACATCTTGTCGGTGATCGCCACTTGCAACATCAGCCAAGGCGTTCTCGTTCCGCTGTACCCTGGCGGGCGCATTTACTCGTATACAGAGCTCCCGCAAAAGGAACGGAATCTCAAGCGCGCTGTAATCAAATAACACCGCCGATTCCTGCACCTATTCACCAGTGCCTTACTGTCAAGTGTAGCTTGTCCCGTGTGGAGGGCTGTATTGCTGTCACGAGCAATGAGAGTATCCAGTGGCGGCATGTGGCACCGCCATCTTGCTTGTTGATGAACCAACTTGGAAGTTGACATCTTCCGTTACGCGCTCTCCCGTTGAGCTTTGAATGTGCCGGCATTACGAGTCCAGCTGCTGTGGAAACATTACTGATAACGTATACGACAAGGACTATGTATACGATATCTGCGCTGTTAGCTATTATTGCAGTCGTGTGGCTTGATAATAGACACGTCCTCCGACCCCACCGCATGATAGCAGTGTCGCCACGTGTTCGTGAGATGCGTGCCGACACGTTGCACCCAAGCAGTGCCAACTCACCTTGTCCTTGTCTTCAACCTATTCCGTCTTCTCTCTAGCCTATGGTCCTCCTTCGCCTTCGTGTCGAACTTCCTACCCACAACCACTCATTTTGCGTCGTAGCATCCACCGAGGAGACCGTACGCGAGCTTAAGGAAGAGATTGAGCGGACCTGCACTGGTCAACCGCGAGCCGATTCACAACGGGTTATCTGGCGAGGGCGAATATTGGAAGATGACGAGCATATAGAGGACATATGGGAGGTGTGTGCGTCTTCCGCTTGAGATATGCTGTCCATTCATGTCCGAACAGCCGGAAGACGACAACAAAGTAACTATCCACCTCTCGGTTCGACCCGGAGGATGGAAATCGAGCCCACCCAGCGTGCCCCAAGAGTCTTCGCAGCAGCCATCCGTCCTTTCGTCCTCTTTCGCTCCTACCCTTACCACGCTTCCAATACCGCACGACTCCGATCTCTCAGCTGCGCCACTCCCGACACCGGGCCACCCGATACCTGTATCTTCCCCTGCTCCTCTCCCTAGTCGTTCCGAGCCCCCGCTGGTCGAGATCAGCGGGTTTCCGGCCCATTTCCCTGCTGGACGCGATGCCAACCTCCCTCTCCAGTCTTCTCATGTGCCATCCATCCAAGGTGCACCGCTGCCGGCGACGACGTACACTCCTCCCTCAGACACCCACACTTACATCAGCAGCCGCCCGTCGAACGCTCCTCGCTCACAGGGACCAACCGTATGCTTACGCTACATTGCGCAGCTTCATCAGACCGCGATCCATGCGCTGGCCATGGGTCATTATGTCCCTCACAGCCTTCCGCCCGAGATAGCCGATGCTCGCACATATACGATTCGCTATCTTAGCATACTCGGCTGGAGCTGGCCAGAGATTTTCGATCGCGATTACCCTCCCCAGTCTCAGCCCGTTGTTGTCAAATACGAATTTGTGAACCTCGAGTATGTCTGCTGTAGTCCGGCGCGTGTCTGCTACTAACCGTGCTGATGTTTCAGGGGGCAAGATTACATGCGTCTCACCCAGCCGGGAATTCCAACACCTGTTCAGACACATGCCCTCCATGTGCTGAAGCATACGTTCCCTCTTTTGTTTGTCCCTGCGCTGTCGCCATCCGCATATCTGTCGCTCTTGAGATCTCTCAATGAGCAGACACCAAACGATACGATGAACCGAAATACAACTGAGCGCGGACGTCCGCCTACGCAGGCCCAACAGCCTCCCGCAAATATGCAGCAGCCCGAGCGCGTGATTGTCTGGGAACTGAACCTACGGCCACTATTCCTTCCACTTATGGCGCATTGCCTCCGCACCGTCCTACTCCTCTGGCTCTTCTTTCCTGCTGCATCGCGACAGCCTCTCATCGCTGCTGCAATCATGGGCTGGTTCTTCTACGAATTATGGAAGACCGTCCAAGGTGCCTTGGTACGTCTCAACCCCCCGCGACCAGGACCCGGCGGCCCGGCACCGCAAGCGGGCGCGGCTGGACAGCGACCACAACCTGGCCCGCCAGGGGCCCCCGCGCCACAGGGACAGGCCCCTGGTCAAGCTGCACCTCCTGCTGCGGGCGTCGCTCGCCATCCGAACGTTCCCAACCACCAGAACATTGCATACCCAAACCTATTCGTCGAGAGCTTGTCACGACTTAACCTCGCCGACGAACAAGCGGCTCTCGATGGCCGTCCGCACACACAGCCAAACCAAGGCCGACGCCTGTTGTCGTTCTTCTCCTTGATGCTGCTCACGGCGTCCCCCGCGTACTGGGATCGCCGCCGGGCGCTGTTGAAGCAGCGGGAGGGCAGGATTCGGACGGAACTTCGCGCACGCCAGAATCTCAACGAGCCGCTCCCTGAACGCGGCGAAGAAGTAGACGAGGCGACGCGCAGGGCCAACGAGGCGAGACAGAGGGCTAGAGCTGAGCTGGCCGCGGCGCACGAGAGGCGTCCAGCGTGGGTGAGGGATTACGTTGAACGTGTTGCGCGAGACGAATGGGTGGACGAGTAGAGTATTTTATATGCTTTCTGGTGTATTGTACGATATCTAGCGTCATACATAACCACATGACGTGTCCTCCTTATTCACAGCCGCGTGCGCGTGTTTGCAAGTTGTTTCCGACTTGTTAGCAGTGAAGGGTTGTCTCCCGCCCAAGCCGATCGCTCTTTGTCGCTCTTGCATGCTTTGTCCTGTATCCGGTCTGCTCAAGAGCGTGGTGACCGACCACGGCTCAAGGGCACAGGAAGGCTGGCGAGGAATAAGGTGGAAAACAGCTTTGTCTGTGCGCTCGTGGGAACATCAGTGCGCCGCTTTTAGTTCTTCATCTCTTGTCCTCGGCTGCCATATCTCCTGCCACCGTCCTTCGCGCACTGGCATCTGCATCTCCTTCCCCTTATTCCCGACGCTCGTTATCGCTCTCTTCACCTTGCTTGTACTATAGCACCATCTCTACGACAGGCGCATGTCCAATAGCACTTTCGACTCGCTCATCGCAGAGCTAACGCGCGACGCCCAGCGCGTGCAGCCTAAGGACACGCTCCAATTTTGCGCGAACTGGTTCCAGACGCGATTAGAAGAGCAGCGCACGCGCGTGCGCGATGCATTCACATTCGTCGACAAGCCCTTCCGCGCTCGCTTTACCGATCCCTTCGAACCGAGGCGCGCGTCCGCGCCGACCCACCCTCAACAGAGCCCTTTCGGGACCCTCAACGTGCCCGGAAATCGTCTTATTTCTAGCGACGGCATGCCCGATCCGACAACGACGATCTCGCCCGCGCCGACGTTCCACTTTGAGAGCGAGCCGGGCGCATTCGACCCCTACTCCAATTTCGACCACATCACGCCCTCCCAGTCTCCCTCACCCGGTGACTACCTACATCCTCCCGGCTTCAATGCCGAGCGTCGCACGTCCGTCAGCGCTGAGCCGATCTCTGTCGACAGCGAGAGTGGTGAGCCGCTGCCCGTGTTCCCCAAGACGGTAGAACAGCTCGCACGGATCAAATCCTCGACGAAGGACAACTTCCTCTTCCGGGGGCTCGACGAGGAGCAGGAGACGGGCGTGCTGAATGCGATGCAGGAAATGCACATATCGGCAGGCGCGGTGCTCATCCGCCAGGGCGATCCTGGCGACTTCTTCTACGTCGTCGAGTCCGGCAAGCTCGAGTGCTATATCCGCCCGGAGCCAATGCCGCCGTGGTGGTTCCTCGATGCGCCCCGCGGCCTTGCGGCGCCTGGCGCGATCGTGAAGCTCGAAGATTACGGCGAATTCGGGAAGATGGTCGCGGAGTGCCCCGCGGGAGCGAGTGTCGGCGAGCTCGCGCTCATGTACGGCCACCCGCGTGCGGCATCGGTCATCGCGATAGCGGACTCGACGCTCTGGTCGCTCGACCGGATGACGTTCCGGACGATCATTCTCAAGGCGGCGCACCGGCGCAGGACAATGTACGAGCAGTTCCTGTCGAGCGTCAGCCTACTCTCGTCCCTTTCTGCGACAGAGCGGAGTAAGGTCGCAGATGCCCTGGAAAGCAAAACATACGAGGATGGCGAGGCCGTCGTCGTTCAGGGCGAGATGGGCCGCACGTTTTTCTTCGTCGAGGATGGCGAGGCGACGGTGACGCAGCTGCAGGAGGGTGAGGTCGGAGAGCAGAGGGAGATGGTTGTCGGACACCTGACGCGAGGCGACTATTTCGGCGGTAAGCGACCGCACTTGTCTTGCTCCGGTTGTAGCTCACCGGCCGGTCGTACTGTTGTCGAAATGCAGAACTGGCGCTGCTCCGGCTGGCTCCGCGTGCGGCGACGGTGAGCGCGGTGCGACGACCGGAAGGATCTGGTCAACCGAAACTCAAGGTCGCGGCTCTGGATGCACAGGCGTTTACGCGACTTCTTGGCCCGCTGCGGGAGATCATGGAAAGGAACGCGACGAGCTACGGCTCTCGCTAAGAGCTGTAGTCGCCGACTAATTATATGATTGCACTCTGGATCGACGTTGTGTGCTGTGTGTGTATCTCTCTCTTTCTCTACACAATTGCAGATTGTGAAAGCAAATGGATCGACGGGAAGGATCTGCGGGTGTAGAGATGAGGGGGCGTGGGAGAGAATGAGATTGTTGCCGACCAGGATGCGTTGCTACGGCGATGTGGAGATAGCTGATGGCTTGGCTGGATCATATACATAAGAGGTCGCTCCACTCGCCCACACGGAAAGTGGAGCGCTAGCGCACCTGAGAGCACCGGTTGCTTTTTCTTTGAACATCCAACGGGCCTCTGCTTTGCTCTTCCTTTCTCCTCCTAATCTCTTTCCTTTCCTTCTCTTCCACCCTGGCGATCGTCCGAGCGCCGTCTCGTCCCATTCCCGCTCCCAACTAGCTTTCCGCTCTCTCCTACCCTCAACACCCCCGCTCCTTCGTCTCTGATCATGGCTGCGTTCGCAAAAGCCGTGCTTGCCAAGAGACAGGGCCTCCCCGGCGGCTGTGAGTCCTCTGTTACCCCTCTCTTACATCCCCACTCACTCCGATCGTATGTCGGGATCCAGTGGCAGGCGATCTTCTGTCCGTCTACATTCCCGCTTCGCTTTTTTCCCTGTCTCATCCTTCTTTCAGTGGGCAGGGCTCGACCACCGCCGCTGCAGCGACTGGTACCACGTCGGCCAACAACGGCGGCGTGGTTGGTGGCATCGTTAACGGACTCGCTGGCGGTGTAAGCAGTCTCGTCGGCGGCGTTACCTCCGCTGTCGGTGGCATAACCTCCGCAATTGGTGGTGCCATTCCGACGCCGTCTGCCACCTCGTCGTCTGCTGTCAGCTCAAGCTCGATTTCGGTCCCAACTTCGGCACCGGTTTCGAGCTCGACGGTCGCCTCTTCGACGTGAGTCTTTCCAGTCCTCCGCCTGCCACTTCTGTTCTCCGTATCCGTCGCGACCTCAAGCTCAAGACTTATCGCGTCTCTACATCTTCTTTTAGCATTTCGTTATCTTCTTCGAGCAGTGCTCAATCTTTCGTTTCTTCTCTTCTGAGCAGCGCTCAACCATCCGTCTCTTCTGTGCTGAGCAATGCTCCGACATCTTCCAGCCTAACCTCGTCTCCAACCACGGCATCACCCACCATCAGTCCATCTGCGACGAACGTCATTGAGGCCGCTAGCGGCGGTGTGGGGACTGCTACCCTTACCTCTACTGTCAATGCCGCCGCCGCCTCCACGTCATCGACCGCCAAACCGACCGGTTTCTTGAATAACACACCGCTGATGGCCGGCGTGTTTACAGTCGTTGGAGTCGTCGGGCTCGTCCTGTTCTTTATCCTCGCTACATGGTTCGTCCGCCGCCGCCGCCACGACCGTTTCTCGGATGAAGCCCTCGATTTCTCCCCGGCCACGCACCTGAACTCTTCCAGCAACGATGATAATGTGGGCTACCCAAATAGCCTCCATCGGACGAACAGCAATGGCAGCCAGTTCTCGCGTAGCGCGCCGACCATGACATACGGCCGCGAATCGCCGGATAGGATGTACGGCGGTGGCGGTGGCGGTTACGGCGCAGCGCAAGGGTACGGCGCGGCGGCTACCGGGGGCAATGACTACGGATATTATAACCGGCTGGCCCCCCCGGTGCCATCTCAGGCGTACACGACGCGGCAGATGCAGCAGGCGTTCAACAGCGGGCCCACCATCTATGCCCAAAGCCTACCCGCTGCGTTGCGTCCCGGTGCTCCGCCGGCAGCACAAAACCCTTTCGAGCCGCCGAACCTTAACCGCTCCCGCTCTCCATCGCCTACGCAGAGTGAACTTGCGTACGCCGGCTACGTCGGAGCGAACGGCATGGATGACCGCGTTCAGATCGGACGCAAGGTGTCCATTACCAAAGCGTCTGCGAGTGTCAAGGGCAGGCCACCTGCCCTGCAGCTGCCAGAAACGTTTGGCAACGAAAACGCTGCATCGCTCAAGGTAAGAGGGCGGATCATTTCTTGACAATGCTGGGAGCTGACGGTTGTCTGGCAGGTCGTCAACGGCTGATATCCAGAACAAGATACCCACCCTCTCAGCACTCCGTCTCACGTTCTCGCAGGACGATGCTATCATTATTCCCCTCCATCTTGTCCTCCGCATCTCCTTCTGCTGTAGTTCACGCACGTAGTTAAGTCATCGCTACACCCACCACGTCGGTACTCACCCTCATTACGTCCGCCGGGCTGCAGTGCACCCAGCCGCCGTTGTTTAGTAGCTCCCTCCTTTGCTTCCTTCTACCGCATTACGAGCCGCGCCCTGGCGTAGTCGTTCTCTTCATCGCGGACCAGAGACGTTTTCACGTACACTTACCCGCTCGTGGACTGGATCTTGCCACCCTGCTTTCTTGTATGTTTACTCATTGTGCGCTCTGTTACCGGCAGCGCTTCGCTCCCTTCGCTGCTCTAATGCACCCGTTGCACGCGTGCCACGCAATCCCATTCGTCGCGAGATGGGCTCCCTACATTGGAAACATCGAAGAAGCATACCACGCCGGAACGCGGTACACAAAATTCATAGTATGGAAGAAAGCGATCAATCCTTCTCTCGCTCCCCTTGTTCGAGCTCCGACCCATCTAAGACCTGCCTGTCACCCTTCTCCGGACCATCGTATTCGTCCGCTCCCCGACCGGGAAAAACGTCTCGTTGGCGCTGCTCTCGAAGTTCCAGGTACCATACAAGCCACGTCACAGCGAGCGTCGCACCGCACGTTCCGAGCATAGCGATAGCACCCTTTCTGAAGCGCGGAGCATCCGTAGCCGGGTAGAGAACGATGGGCCACCATGCGTTGATCACGTTGTTCCACATGCTGCAGGTGCGGGAGAAGCACAACGATTACAATCCCATGAGAACAAGGACGATACGAACGAAACGGGTAAGGTGGAATTGAACGAAAGCATGGATGTGGTACGCACTTCATTGATGCAAGCACGATCGCACGCTCCTGGTCGTCGTCGGCGCAGATCTGGTTCGCCCACGCGAAGGTTGTTGCTTGGCCAGCATATGACGCGCCGGCCACGTAGTACGCGACGAACTTAAGCCATGTCGGGCTGCGCCAGATGAGTATGCACAGCGCCGCGAATACGCAAGCGGTAGACATGTAGATGAGCACTGGCCAACGCTTGCGGTTTTTGTCCGTGAGCCAGGCGCATGTAAGGGTTGAGGTTATCGCAAAAGCGGTCATGCCGCTTGGGTAATAATCTGAGGACGTGGAGGTGAAATGCGCAGGATTGAACCAGTGCATGTTAGACGCATACCGACTTGCTCAGTGGTATAGCCGCCGATTGCGGAAAGCCATTGGCCCATAAGGTTGTTGGACCCGAAGCTTTCGGTCTCGCCGGAGACTGCGAACTGAGGGATGTACGAACTAAGTTCCTATGTACTGCCTCCACGGGTCGGACTTACGAGCAAACTACAGCCATACCATCTCCAGCGGCTAAGCACACGCCGGACCAAGTTCCAAGACAGGGCATGCTTAGTTGTATCCACGACATCTTGCAGGCGGTCTGACGAGAGCAACCGTTCCTGCATGGGGGTTTCAGTTGACCGTGCGTAGAAAACAAGCGAGTGGAATCCTGCCTCTTCCGTCAGGTAGAATGCCTTCGTAGTCGCAGGCACGTCCGGAAACACGAAAAAGCCATATAACGCGATAGGCATAGTGATGATTCCGTCGATGATGAAAAGCCATCGCCAGCCGCTACGGCCGCCAATTCCGCTCAAGTTGCTGCACCAGAATGAGAACAAATGCAAGGGCGGGCATTGGCGCTACGTGCCGGTAAACAGCGCCTTGCAGGACGCCGGAGAACCTGCGCATGCAGCGTCAGACGCGAGACTGGGCGCTTTGTTTGCATTGGAGACAAACAGGGTTCCGATGAGTCCGCTGCTTGTGAAAATAGCGGAGCGCTTTCCCAGCTCCCCGGGCTTATACCACCTGCAAAAGGAGATGCAGCAAATGGGATGATCGAGGCCGTGCTTCCATTTACTTACGAGCCAAGGATATAGTGCGTCCCAACGAACGTTGACGACTCCGCCATACCTTGCACAAAGCGAATTCCATAGATCTTACCCGTATGGTTATCAACCAATTCCAGCGCAAAGCTGCTGGATCTATACCTGATTTACGCTACTCACGGAAGTCGTGCTTTTCACAGACGTCAACGAAATTTCATCCACTCTTTATAGGGGTACCAACGGTGGATCCCTACCAGAAAGTGAGGACACCCCAAACGATTTGCATCGTAGGTAACCATATTCGCGGAGGCACAATCTGTAGCATGAGGT
Organism: Vararia minispora EC-137; assembly: GCA_022160365.1. Taxonomy (NCBI): domain Eukaryota; kingdom Fungi; phylum Basidiomycota; class Agaricomycetes; order Russulales; family Lachnocladiaceae; genus Vararia; species Vararia minispora. The sequence continues at coordinate 99,930 of MU273512.1, forward strand.
TATCTAGAGCCATGAGCTTTCCGTGCGTCAGTCCCCAGACGTGCAGAAACGTACTCGGAATCATGCCAACGATGTAGCCACAAGTAAAAAGCGTGTTGATTTGCTGTAGAATGATAAGAATTGCGCCACGGAGATCTGTAAGATTGAATACGTTGAACTGTGTCCCGACCATGTGCAGCTCCTCGCGCATGCCAGAAACATAGGCATTGTTCACATTCGAGCGGTCCAAATCTGAAGTTAATGCCGTCAAGAAAACAACGCCTCCCAATCGTAATGGCCTGAGACGCACAGTTTGTAAAATACTAGCAGGAAGATGACTCCATAAGATGCGCTATCAGGCCGGAATGCCAGAGAAACATACCATGAGGCAGCAGTACGATAAGATGAACCAGTCTATTTTGAAAAGGAGCTTGCGCTCCTCCCGAGATATCGTGTCATTTCCAAGAATGCGACGACGAAAATCAGACCAGATCATCTGGCGCATGGTGGCAAAGATTCCAAGTCTAGACAGGCGTGGAAGAGAGCCCGAATGTCTCTTTGCAGCGACTAGATCCGAGATGATGGAGGATCGAGTCAAGACGCATCTAGGAGGGCATCGGAAGGTGGAGAAATCGGAGCAGAAAGGAGTTACGCGCGGGGCGCTAGCTCGTGTGGGAGCATCCAGGAAAGCGAGCTGAGCAGCTTTGATCGGTAGACGGAACAATTTTTCCGGTTACTGTAGATGACCGGTTGCCAGATACGAGTCGTCATTTTGCTTGCAAATCTGAGTAAAGCGGACACATGAGTACGGCATAGTATGGGCCACGCTAGTGTATGTGATACCTGCCCTTTGGCCTCAGGCCTCCTTCAAAGAGACTTTTCATACCCTCCAAGTGGCCCGCTTTCCTGAAGCCTTCAACTTACCAAGGTCGCCATGTCGAGCTGGCTCCAATTAGATGTGCGTTAGCAAATGATTCAGCGTTTTGCGGTCTGCTGAGGCAGGAGCAGATATCCGACGCAGGATATGCCTACATCACTCTAGGCGGGTTCGTCGTAGCAGTACGCAACCTGCCATGTCTATCTCGCCCTCGCCAGACGAGCCCTACAGTTCAGCATGCTGTCTCTTCTCGTCAAGGAGAGGGTTCGTCTCTAGGGCTTGCTCTTTCCGTTCAAGAGCTTAGCTCAATGTGAATAGCTCTATATCAATGAGGTTGTCCTTGGGACCGGCTTTGGTGTCCTCATGGGCCCTCACACCGCAAAGATTTTTGATCCACGTTCATGGGTATCCGATCCCAATGCGCTCACTCTCGAGATTATGCGTGTCGTACTCGCCACGGGCCTCTTCGCCACAGGGGTTGAGCTTCCACGCTCGTTTATGGTGAAAAGTGCTCCAAGCTTGCTTGTCTTAGTTGTTCCGACCATGGCTATTGGATGGGTTACATCTGCAGGCGCGTGGTTCACACTACCTTGCTCGCACGTCGTTTGATTCCTTGTACAGCTTTCATCCATGTGCTGTTCCCCAAATTGGATTACGTCTCGGGACTCTTAGTATCTGCCTGTCTTACTCCCACCGACCCTATCGTCTGTGCGGCCATACTTGGTGGTAACTTCGCGGTAAAGCACGTCCCCTTGAACCTTCGCCGGCTCCTTGCAGCCGAATCCGCAACGAACGATAGTCTCGCATACCCGTTTCTCAGCATCTCAGCATATCTTTTGACGGAGCCAACACGTAGCATCGCGTTCGAGAAGTGGTTCGTTGTAGGCTGGCTTTGTGAGCAGTGTAATCTCTTGCTCGAATTGTCGTTGTTGACGTCATTATAGACCAGGTCATATTAGGAACCGTTCTTGGTGCTCTTGTCGGTGCGCGCTATGGCACTCTTTCATGCTTCTAGGGGCTCAAATATCACAGGATGGTTATTCAGTCAGCTAATGCAATACGCGCAAAGAAGGAACTTCATCGATCGCGAGTCGTACATCGCTCAGTATATCGCTCTCACTCTGTTCATAATCGGTGTGACTCGTACGCTTGGAACCGATGACCTGCTCGCAGCATTCGCTGCTGGTACTTTTGCACCCGTTATTCATCCTCGTACATTCTGATCAGTACGAGAATAGGGTGTGCTGTCTCGTGGGACGGGCATTTCAACGATCAAGTTGGAGACGAACTGTTTTCATCTATCATCGACCTTGTGCTCAACTGCGCTTGTTTCATCTACATTGGCGCCTGGCTTCCCCTCAACAATTTCAGCATTCCCGAGCTTGGTCTCACACCCACGAAGCTTGTCGCGCTCTTCTTGATCATTCTCGCTCTGCGTCGGATCCCGTCGTTGCTTCTGCTCTATAGATGGATCCCCGAGATCAACTCGTGGCGTCAGGCTTTGTTCTCTGGCCATTTTGGTGAGTTCTATTGTGTTGCCCAGGTGAAAGGTAGGATTAACATGATTCATAGGTCCGGTGAGCTCTGACCCTCATATCATAAACATTCATATGATACCTGATACCAGCGTAGATAGGGGTCGGTGCGGTTTTTATCTCCACTCTAGCGGTCATACGTCTGGAGGAAACAGAAACAGACAGCACGCAAATCCAGTTGCTAAAGCAGACTTTGCAACCCATCGTTTCTTTCACAGTCCTGTGCTCGATCACCGTCCGCATGTGACTTTTTCTTGCATCCACTTCCTTGCTTGACTTTGCCTCCTTCCAGATGGTCTTTCCATCCCCTTCTTCAGCCTTGGTGAACATACGTTAACATCGTCAAGGAGTCTTATAGGGACGCGTACTGCCGACACGTTTGATTGGTCGCTGTGGGCCCGACGTTCACCACGTACGACAGAACGTCCTTCGGGAGCGGATGTTGAGCGTGGCACAGGTGCGACGGCTGGGGTAGTGTCTGATGATCGGACGGGGACCTCTGTTACGTTGCTCGAGGGCAGAGTCGCTTCGGAACCACACGAGCGAAGAGGCGGAGCAGCGACACTAGAAGATCGCTCTCCTGCAATGAGAGTGGTACGTGACTTCTCTAGGCTGCACACGTGCATCCTTCTCTAACGTATAGGAAGGCCAATTTTAAAGTAGAAGACGTCGAGAATATATCCGGTCGAGGCCCGAGTAGCCATGCAAGTGATGAAGAAGGCAGCGGCAGCAGGCCTGCCGCGCCTTTCACCAGATTGAACAGCTAAAACGAGCTCGTCCGCTTCCCCTCAATGCAATGCGGCTTGCTAATGTCCCTCGCCAAACACCGCAAGCCGCTTCACCTATTCCAGCAGTGCGCCGTCGGTGGGTGGTGGAAAATAGCTCGCCTCTCGTTCCGACTTTCGTGGACGGATTGCTCATAAGCTGTGCTTCTAAGCGGCATTAGAGTATAGTAGACAGGATCGAAGCTAAGCTGGGTTAATATGGTCACCACCCCGTCATTTCTTCAAGAATACAACAATATACATCCTACACATCACTCGTCGACGTCCAATAATCTTCCCCTCTTACGTTGGTGGCACAGAGATTGTCCGACCCTCTCTTGAACTCTGTTGTGCAAGCTGAATGATCTGGACCGTCAAGGCCGACTCTTCCCACTTGACCGCTTGCTCTGCTATTCCAGCAATAGTATACGCAAGATTGCGGAAGAGTTCCGGATAAGCACCAGGATCCTTGGACGGCCACCTATCATTCAATCCATCATCATTGTAGTTGAGAACGAGCACGGTGACGGAAAACCTACACGGACGATTCCACCGAACCATCTTCGCGCAGGTTGTCTAACATACCCCAAAGACTTTCCGGCTCGACGCCATATCCTTCGTTGTGAATGTTCTCGGCAGACGACATGACACGTAGCTGGTCCTCCTGTACGTCGACACCGAACTTGATGTATGTGCCCTTCGTCCCGCGCACTTGGAAGCGTGGTTGTACTGCGCGTACGGAGAGGATGTGTCCACGCAGGATCGCGGTGAACGGGTGAGGGGAGGCTGCGCCGGCGGGGTAGCGGAGAATCACTGTGAACTGGATCGCGGGTTAAAAAGGTTCCGATTTGCACACGGAGGCGAGAGCAGCTTGTAATAGCACGCACACTATCGTCAACCTCAGGGGACCCGATCCCCCTGATATTCTCTGTAATTGCCGTCACAGTCGCAGGCCGGCCAAAAAGCGTGAGGGCCTGGTCGATGAGATGTGAGCCGAGGTCGAACAGCTGCCCCGCAGCCGGCTTCGCATCGTCCTTCCACGTCCCTTTCAGCACAGCACGGTAACGATCGAAACTGCGCAGTATGAGAGTCCAACAAGATCCAGAGTGAACGAGATCACGCACTGAGATTCAAATTCGACCAGATCCCCCAATGAATGTGGATCTGAGGCCGGGAGAGCAAGCAGACGGCGGAGGGCAAGGTAGTCCGAATCCCAGCGACGGTTCTGAAACGGGTACAATACGAGATTCTTTGCCTTGGCTAACTTTCCGAGTTCCTCTGCGAGCGCCGCATCCGGCGTGATGGGCTTGTCAACGAGGACTAAACCAAGGACGGTTACGGCGATTGCAGTGTGACATGGTCAGATTTACGCGCCGTGTTTCCCCGAGTTCAGCGCCGCCTTCGCGTATGCGTAATGCGTTTCGTTCGGCGTACCGACGATAACGAGCTGAATCTCGGGATCGTTGCAGACATCTTCGATCGTACGGTGGATGCGTGTGGTGACGCGGAAACGCTCCTGGACTTTTCCGCCCTCCGATGTTGGATTGCGCTCGAGGACGGCGTGCAGAGTGAAGAGTTCAGGAAGGGCGAGGATGAATGGGATGTGGAAAGCGAGACCGGCAAGGCCGACGCCTAAGACGCAGGTCTTGATGGGGAATTTCGGGACTGGAGGCATCACAAATAGCCGTAGGGGTTCAGGAGAAGAGAAAACAGTCGAAGCAGCCCTTGCCAGTCGCTTTGTTTATAAGTGCAGCATTGAGTCAGCAGATCTGAGCGTTCAGAAGATCGTGACTTTGGGCCAGGCGGGCCGTCGGAAGATTGGTCGGGGCGACGTTGTGTGGATGACGTCTTTGTGTGGACTGACTACCCTCGATGAATCAATAGGGTGTTTGCGAGCTCGGGAAGGCGGGTGGCAAGACTAAAATGCTCTAATCCTGTTCGTGCCTGTCAAACATTTATGCATATGGTGTTGACACCGGTTGGTCGGAGAAAGCGGAGCATACGGGAACGAGAGCGGCGACAGGTGGATTAGACCTGCGGGGAAGGGCGGTAGCGTTGGCCTGCCATCAGCACGAATGTGAATTAATATCGAAATAGTTGACTTGTAAAATAGTCGAGCGCGAATCACACGCGCCGCTGAAACGGTCTTGGAGCCATCGCCGGAGCTCGAGCTCGAGGCTGTTCCTGGCCGTGTCCTTGAACGTCGCATGCATCCAATAATTCGATGCGTTATTTAACGCCCTGCGGCTGACTTTGGCCGCCCCGCCCTCATAAAGTCCCTTGACCCGGGTCATCCGCGACACCTCGCCGCTATGCTTTCGCGTCCTGCATTACCCTTGTCCCTCTTCGCCTTAGCTACGCAAGTTCTTGCTCAGCTCCCCCTACCGAATCCGCCGTGGCAACCTCCCACTGCAAGCAATGGCGCAGTAGTTTCTGCAGCTCAGACATCGACCCCGAATCCGCAATGGTCCACGATGCTTGGCGATCTCCTTTACTTTTACGAGGCTCAGCGTAGCGGTCGACTCCCGTCCACAAAAAGACCGGCGTGGAGGAATGACAGCGCAGTCTCAGACGGTCAGGATGTGAATCTTGACCTCACGGGTGGTTATTACGATGCAGGAGGTATGTTCCGTGATCACACCCCATTTCATGCTCATCCACGAGGCAAGACTACATTAAATGTACATATCCTTTGGTGAGCCTCATTCAATATCCCTCCCGGTGTCCTGTTCCAAACAGAGCCCCAGTCATTCACGATTATGTCCATTTGCTGGGGAGCCAATGATTTCGGAAGAGGTGCGCGTATACCCACTATTTGTGGACTTCGATCAATTACATGCGCTTAGGATACGATATGGCTAATCAGACCGCCTACTTGGATGATATGCTCAGGTGGGGTTTGGACTGGATGATCAAAGTAAGCATTTGTAGTTGCGTCTTGCGATTACACGCATGATTTTTGCGGTTCCAGGCTCATCCTGAGTCGAACACACTGTACGTGCAAGTCGCCAATGGTAAGGATCCCGCGTTCCCGTTATTCACTTTACTTATCTAACCGAATAGCGAACTTGGATAATGCGTACTGGGGCGGCGATGAGAACATACCTTATCCACGGCCATCGTATCCGATTAATGCAACTAAGCGAGTGAACTTCATGTAAGATTCATAGGACTTCTTATTGACAGCCTCACCGGACAGCCCGGGTACGGATGCAGCTGCCTCTGCCGCCGCCGCCTTTGCTGCTTGCTCGAACCTTTACGCTGGCCGCTCGTTTGGCTCCGCATACACTGCCCCGGCATCCCTGCAGAATTCCTCGTACGCGACAACGCTGCTTACGCATGCACAGCAATTGTACGCCTTCGCTACCAATTCGTCGATTAAGCAGCAGACATACCAGACCGCCGTCCCGGAAGCCGGCACAGCATATGCGTCTTCGTCCTATGGAGATGATCTGACGATTGCGGCTCTGCATCTTGCTCAAGCGACCAATTCCACTGATATGTACCAGCAAGGTGTGAACTTTTATAGGCAGTTCAGCCTCACGGGCTCCAACCAGGTGTTTAACTGGGACTCTAAAACACCTGGCGTTTACGTCCTGCTGTCACAACTTGCACAAGCCAACTCTCTGTTCGCTTCGAATCAATCAGGATGGCAGGCAGAGGCTGAGCGCTATTTTGATAACATCGTAAACCGGCAGAGCAAGACCTCCAGTGAGTTTCGCCTGCTATCCTTCTGTTCGGGGTCTCACTCTGACGTTTCCTATGCTTCGAAGATGGCTTGCTGTGGTACGACGGTGACTCAAACGATGCCTCGCTCAACCCGGCGCTGAACGCGGCGATGCTTCTCCGGCGCTACGCCCCGCTCGCATCCTCGCAATCGAGGCAAACGTCATACCTAGTTCGCCCCATATACCTTCCCGCGTTAGCGCTGTTGACTGACGCTGCTGAAGAACCTTGCGCAGCAGCAAATGGATTACGCCCTCGGCAACAACCCTATGCACGGTCCGCACGTTGTCCGCCTTGCTCCGCCGTCTTCTAACGCCGCAGCAGCACCCTATGTTGTGGGCGTTAACCCGAATTCTCCCTCTAACCCCCACTCTGCCATGGCGAGCGGCGGATCCGACATCAACAACATTGATACTGTTCCGGCGCAAGAAGCGTACGTGCTTTACGGCGCTGTCATCGGCGGCCCCTCGCGCAGGGATCTTTTCCACGACATGCGCTCTGATTGGGTCGAATCCGAGGTCGCGCTGGACTACAACGCACCAATGCTTACACTCGCGGCCGCACGTGTCATGAGCGATGCTGCGGATCCATTCTACACGCGTCTCCAAGCAGGCGCATACGCTAGCGTCAAACCATCGAGTGCGCCGTGTGACAACGCAGTGAGCACTGGGTGCCGCAGACCAGGCTTGTCGACGGGCGCGAGGATTGCCATTGGCATCGTTGTGGGTCTTGTTGGCCTGCTGATATTGTGCATGGCGACGTACTGTCTCCGACGTGGACGCCGCCGGTGATTGGACTCATTGGAAGACTGTCAGTGCTCTTAATGGACTCGCGACAGTTTTTAAAGGACGCTTGGGCTGTCTCGGAGTAGTGGGAACTGTAAGCCAGATTGTCATGTAATCTTCTGTAATGTTCTCCCAAAGCACGTTCGATCGTAGTCATGTATTCATGCGCTTTCAGTGCTCCACCAGTGCGAACCTTCGAAGGATTGGCGGTAATACTCGTTATAGGTTTGTCATGTGGCCTTCCGGCTTGGCGATTAAACAGCATAGTCATGTTTTTAACAAGCTTTCTAACGGTGCCTTGCAGCTTGTAGACTGTAAAATCGGAATGGAGGTTAAAGGAACGAAACTGCAGCACTACACGGGCTGCAAGCAAGTTACAAGCATGCAGAAGTGATGGAAAGGACTAGATTAGTCCATTGTTGCTCGTCGAGTGAAAGAGATCGAGACGGGTGAGCGAGGCTAAGGAAGACAATGTCGTGTTCAGGGACATGGCGGCTGTGAATGAACTATAGTGGTGTAATAGAGGCTTCGACTCGGTCGTGCGTCCACACAACCTGCAGATTCATCGAATACCCAGTGTTACGCGATCACGTGCCCATCCTCACGACGCGTTCCGGATCAATTGAGGACTGCGGTCGCTGAAGGCTGGTAGTTCCATGACCGCACCCCAACTTACCGTCGGCTCACAGTCAGTTCCACAGAAGCCCGCACATTCGGTGTATAGTATTTGTGCTACGACTGCACATTAAAACGGCACAGTGATAACGACGGCAAAAGCTCCGCGTTGCCATCAGCAACGTTCAATACACCTAAGCCAGGTCGGTCAGCGAGGGTAAGGACACCAGAGACCACTACTTTTACCTCAAGAACATAGCGTTCTTCTTCCTTGAGAGATTCTAGGAAGTCAGCTGCGCTCTCGAGCGTATGATCATGATGCTTGACGAGTGCGCTACGAAGGGCTTCGAAAACATCCGGAACAGGCCACGTCGGTCCACACAAGTAGAAGTAGCCTTTATCCTGATGGAGCATGCGTGCCAAGGTAGGCGCGTCTTCGAGCATCTTGTCTTGAATGTAGATTTTCTTGGGTTGATCGCGAGAGAAGGCCAGGCCGAGTTTGGTGAGAACACCATCCAGCAGGAACGCTTCGAGCTATGGGAGAGCATCAGCCATACTTATCCATGAACATTGCAAAGAAAAAGTATGATCAGCTGGCTGTTCTTAGTTTTTGGTAGGTATTTCCGCATGGCCTTAGCCTCGGAAATGGTGTGGTAAAGTTTGTCATCTTGTACGAGGGCCCGTGGGAGGGAAAAGTAGATAGAAAGGAGATCAAGCTCACCTCCTCGCCATAAAGGTATTCTTGTGAACGATGTCGCGAACCGAAGTAGTAGTACATCGGTCCGATAGAGATGTTCTGCTCGGCAAGCATGGCACGGTGTTGCAAGAAGGCGCGGAAGGGCGCGGCACCGGTACCTAACCCAGCCATGATAATCGGCTGGCTGTCGCTTGGAGGAAGCTAAGACGCTGTCAGTTGTAATCTAGTCTAAGTTGGGTACTCTGCACGTACTTTCATGACACTGGGCTTGATCGAGACGGTAACCTTCTGGCCAACCTGCAGGCTGTTTAGGTACCTAGTGCACTGACCATATCGCGGTGAGCCTACGAGAGTGGATCAGATATGTATAGTTACGAGCAGTATGTATCGCCATACCACTAGGCGCCGACCACTCGACGGTAACGACAAGCAAATCGACACGATCACCAACGACGCTCTGTGCGCTCGCGATACTGTAGTGGCGTGGTTTAACGTCACCAACCATCTCGCAAAGGACTTCAATCCCTGGACGTGCGCTCTTGTACATTCTAAGCACGTCCGCAAAGGTCACAGTATCCTTCTCGGAGAGCTTCTTGAAGGTCGATGAGCCCTCCGCTGAGCCGATAAACTGCAGTGCGTGGCGATCGACCGTGTCGGCTGCGTATTCCGCAAGGTCGGCGAAGAACGATTTAGGCGGCTTGCCGAACAAGTCAATTTGCTGCTGAAGTGCCTGGAAGATGGTACGTGTGTGCATCTTGGTTTCGTCACCGGGAACAGGAAGTGTGATCAAGCGACTAGGATCAACGCCGTACCAATGGCAGAACTCGAGAACCTCGTTCTCGTCGTTCCAGCCGTGCACTCCAAGAGCCTCGCCAATCGCATACTTGAGACCTGTCCCGGACGTGTCGAACTCAATGTGCATGACGTTGCGGTCATAGTCCAACGGCGTCAAACGACGTTTGACAACGGTAGTGATGAGGTACGTGCGTTCCGGAACCTCGGGACGAAGAGAGGGGATCTGGGGATAGGGCTCCTCGGATGGGGCGACAGGAGGGGTAAACGCAGATGGGAAGAGAAGATGCTTAGCAGCATCGTGCCATGACCCGATTTTCGCCCCGTTGACGGTGGTATCCCCGTCATCGGAGACTGCGATGATGTTGAAGCCGAAGTCTTTGAGGGGAGAACCTTCCACCTCTACGGATGCGTCGGTCAAATCCACTTCTTTCAGTGCTGACCAAGCAAGTACGTTTACTATTTTCAAATCAGCACCGTGAGCACTTCGGCCGTACTGGTCATGGGCAACCTTGAGTACTGCCTCTTCCGTCGCGCGCATCCCAAAGTAAAGGCGCAAAAACGCGACGTGTACGACCAGCGCCTGTAACGAATCCGCGGCAGCGCTGTCAATCTTGCTGGCGACGGCCTTCGCGTCGATAGTGCACAGGCGGATCTTGCGCGCTTTAGCCAATGCAAGAGTCTGGGGGTGTAGTTTCTCGACAAGCTCCTCCGCGGTCCAGGAAGTGACGACAAGCGCAACCGCACCGGGCTTAGCGTGTTCAAGCATGATGTGGGACTTGAGGAGTGACTGATCAAGGACAGCGAGGAAGTTTACGGAACCTTCCTTGGCGGAGAGGGGGATGGCGAACGGTAGGGGGGCGAAATCGAGTTGTGCATTTTTTGGCGCGAGAAGGATACGATCGGCTTTGACGCCACCAGGGCGTGAAAAGACGTCAAACTCCGTAACGAGGCGGGAGGACAGCTTATCGCTAGACGAAAAAGTCTCTTCAACTCGCAATGCGACGTCTGCTAAAGTTGTACCAGGTACGCTGAAGAGCAACATCTTGCTTACGAGAGTTGTCTCGACGAGGGAGAGCGGCTGGCTGATCGTCGCTGAAATGAAGTCGGCGAGAGATGGGGGGTTATTAAGATAATCGTAAGCTTGGACAGGATCGAGAACTTTCGAGTATACCGCAGGTGTGTTGCTTCCTGGAACAAAAAGGCCGCTAAACACGTCACTGTAGACCATGCCTCGAGCGACACCTGCCGGCACGTCCTCGATAACATACACTGCCTTCGCCGTGGAGGGTAAGACAGCACGAAAAGCCTCCTCGTCCCAGGGCCGCAAGATGCGCACGATGAGAACGCCAAGTCCAGAAGCGTAACTAGTAACAGCCTTGACAGCGAGGGCCATGGGGCCGTTGAGAAGAACGAGTACGGTATGCGCATCTTTATCCCCGACATAGTCGAAAGGAGCATAACCAACCTGCCCAAGGACTGTCTTGATATCCGACGTAGCGGACGTCGAAGCAGATTCAGTCGGAACCTTGATATCCCCGACTTCGCGTGCGCCGCTGTAATGGTCGAAAAAATGAATGACATGGGTGGGGACTTGGTACGCAGCCACAGCGAAGTCGACCGATTCTTGGGGTGTGGCAGATAGGATCACGGAGAAAGAATCAGGGAGAATGGGCAGAGCCGAGTTCAGCGGCGCGAGGGTTGGTGAAATGGCAAACTTGTCTCCGACGGCAGTGGCAGTGGGGACCTGTTCACTCGGCATTAAGCCCTATTCAATGACAATGAAAAGGCCTCAACGCTAACCTGAAGGACAAGCCTGCAGTCGGGAGCAGGGGCGGGCAGATGGACGAGCGACGGGACCATGCCGGCGAGTCCAATAGGGGAGGTGTAGGCGGTGAGGACTGAACCTTTCGCACCGTCCTGACTCGTGCTCTGGGAAAGCCTTCCGACAAGGCTAAGACCTGCGCCGGCCCTAGTCTGCATCGATACGACGGAGGCGATATCCTTGCTCTGATTAACGAGGGACTTGGTGAGAAGCCCAAAGCCGACTTGCTCGGCTAGATCGTAGACGAAAACAGACGCGCTGGACGATGCTTTGGACGAGATGACTTCGATGAGCTGGGAAGCGGTCTTACGGGAAAGCATGGTGGTCGTCGTATCGGCCATGGTGGCTTCGTGACAAAAATAGTGGGAGAAGAAAATGTATCGGCAGGCATGGAAAGAGGTGACCGAAAGTAAGCGACTCGCAGAAGTTGTGCAGTCTATCACGCCATCCTCGCCCGCGGCGTCACGGGTCACGTTCGGCATTTCCCATCCCTCCGGACTCTGCCGTTTGGAAACGGCCATGAAGCCCTATTCCATTTCATATGATCCTTCCCAAGGAATCGGCCAGGTCATATCACTAATGACCTCCAGCCACTGGCAGTCCATTGTTCACAATGTATACTAAAAGCCTTAGCCGGCGTGATCTGTACATATTTGTTTATCGGACAGTGAGGCAAAAAATAGTGTGCTGTACAGTGTATTCATTCTCGGTGAGCAGTTAAAGGTGGGTGGTATCATGGTTTTTGTGTGTTGTTTAAGCGATCCCCCTTAGTCGAGGTCTCAGAACTAGGCGCATCCGAAAAGCGAATGTGGAAGCTCACTGTGTCACCGAGACCCGGCTTAATGAGGCCGTCCTTCGTCAGCTCAGGATCGACGCCTGCAAGCCAAATCTGGAGGACAGCACCCTCGATAAGCCTCCTTCTACAGATGATAGCCGCGTACCTCGATCCCGGGATATTGCGCCTGAACATTCTTCAGGCCGGCTTCGGACGCGAGAATGCATAAAACTTTGATGTTCGAAACTACTGAGCGCGTCAACGTCTTATCGACAAACGTGGCACGGAACGACGTACGAGGGACTCCCCAATCCAGTATCATCTGTAACGCCGCGCAAGCCGTCCCTCCAGTGGCGATTAGAGGATCCAGCAGATAACAGATGTCGATGTCAGGGTTCGCCGGAAGCTTGCAGTAATCTACGTGTCGTAAATGGGGCGGTAGTAGAGAGCAAGCATCACAAAGCACGTACATTCTACAGGATTCAGGCTCACTTTCTCGCGGTACAGCCCTAGGTGGTATACCGGCGCTTCGCTACGTGTCTTTGAGACGCACCCGTGTGCATAAGATCGAGAAACGCACGGGAAAAGTGAAAGGATTGCGTCAGTCATCCCCAAGCCCGCGCGCAGAATGGGTGTCAATCCGACACGGTGTTTGACGACGGTGCCCGTGAAGGTGCTGATCGGCGAAACCTATCAGCGGTCAGCAGCGTCGAGGACGACGAAAGGGGGCACTAAACTCCTTCAAAAGTGGTTTGCTCGAGACTGCGACTGGCTTCATATGCAATCATCAAACTGAGGTCCCGAACGCCCTGTAAGAGCGCTTGGTTTCAAGCCCAACACAACCTGTGGCATACGTGCCTCGCGAAACTCCTTGTTCGATGTACTCTTCAGACGCAGTCTAGAGAGTACTGCGTTGATCAGGGGGTGGCTAGAGCAGACATGAACATTGCTGGCGGTGACGGACATGGCGTCGAGGAGTGCAAAGCAGAGATGATGGTACGGATTCAAGTCCGAGCTACGTTCGCGCGTATGTACGCGTCATGTCGGTATCATCATACCTTAACCCTCGCTATCTGATCTATCTCACTTGCCCGACACTGTAACGCCAATGATATGGACGAAATACACAGCTTTATCGTCACGGTCACACATCCGGTAACAACACTAAAGAGAGGAGCAGCATCACAGTACAAAACCCTCATCGACGTTTGTATTCACACGGCTTCAGCATCCTACCCTCTGAGAGCAGCTTGCCCCACTCCTTCTGGGATCTCGCCCTTCGCGCCACTTTCTTATACTCAAACAGAGTGAAGTGAGTGTTACGGTCATCCTGTGGAATGCCGTTGGGATGGGACGGATCTCAAAGCCGAGAATCCACGCACTGTAGACTTGAGCTTGAATCCTATAGAGCTGATCAAGGACTTGAATGCGTCCATATCCGTAAACCGACTTGCAACTTCCGCGATTTTCAGTTCGCCTCTGCGCGGACGGTGAGCGAATCTCCTGTGTGTATGATAGTGTAGACGCACCCCATTCGAAGAACTCGCCAGGCCTCGCGAATGCAATTCGGCCAATTAGTACCCATCAGGCTGAGCGCGCAGATCACGACGTCCACAATTTGCCCCTGATCTTCATGTAACTCATTTCCACTTACAGAATCCTGGGAACCAGGTAGAGGCAGACGACCAAAGATATCCGCCTCGACCACGAATGTATCATCAGAGACAAGGTCGAATGAGAGGACGGTGAATCCTTTCGGTATCAGACTCCGCGCAATTGCCGCATCTCCGCAGCCAAGGTCCGCAATAACAGTTCTCGAAGGGTAAGACGAGAGAACTGAGACGTAGTACGAGGCAGGGTTCGACGGCCATGACTCGACTTGATGACGGAAGCCTTTGTGATACTGAGCCAAGGAATGTGCATAATGCAAGAAGAGTATGCATGAGCATAGCACTCACCTCGTGAAAGATATTGGGATCCTCCTTCATCATGCTGTAAGCATGACTACTATCCGATTTATACAGTGCTTCATTGATCCACCTGTACACTCCTTCAGTATGACTCCGTGAGCAAGATACACAAAAACATGCCTAAAACGTGCACCGTCTAGACTGCTTCTCATGCTGGACTGCAGCGTAGTGAGGTCTTTTGGATGGTTATTGCTGGGGGAAGCCGAGGGCTTTGGGGTAACGTTGCCAAGAAGCCCGTCCTGGTCCTCATTATCCCATCCTATCTTCTTCTTCCTTGACTTTTTGTCCCCAACAGGAGACGCGCCAGAAGCCACAGGTTTCTTTGTCGATGTAGCTTGAATGGTCTCGTTATGCTGCTGTGGGCCTTTGTCGCTACCACCGCGCGCCCGTCCCCTCCCCTTCGCTTCAGGTCCTCGTCCTGAACTCCACCGATCAGTACCCACTCCACACTTCGCCCTCTTCCTATTCCTCTCTTCATGTGCCGTTTCGCCCATCTTGGCGACAAGTTTGCCCAGGTTCACCCCAGCACAATGGATTTTTTCTGCGCCTTGTTCGGACGTCGGTCGCTTCCGTTTCTTCAGTTCTTTGATGGGCACATCAGATACGGTCCAGCCCGGAACCTTGAATAAAGACATGAAAAACAGATTCTTGAGAGTTGGAAAGAAAGAATGTAGCCAGGAGTGAGACGGCTGCGGCGCAAGAAGGCCTTCGTTCATCCACGTGTGACGCGTGAGACGTAGATACAATTTGGCGCTGCGCAGCTTTAGCGTGGATCTATTTCACTTTCCAAAAGATTTCAACAAAAAGTGGTATTGTACACTACCACCGAATTTATCTGACGGCCGATGAAAGTAACTACCTACTAGGCCATAATGAGAAAGAAAGACCCGAAGCAGCAGCCCAGACCAGGGCCAGTATGTCCACGACCGCAAGGCATGTAGTACATACACGCGGAATAAGTCGTGCACCGACTCCCATACCCTAGAACCGCCCAACATAGCTTAGGTCCCGAAGTCGTAGCTCAGCAGGAGAAAGAGTGTCCATACCTAAAAGCAAACCTCATGGACGAAGTGCCCACTAATCTCCTTCCTGTGCGACGTGCGAAGCGCCATGTAGGTGTTGAGGCAGGTTGAGGCCCATTCCGGTTGCGACGACACCATAGATCGCACACCCGCCCATCCAACAATCACGACCCCTTGCACTGCTACTCTCAGTCTTCTATAATCCTACATGCTGGTACCCATGGTTAATAGGGACATGCCTCTCTAGGCTCTTTGCTCTTAGAAAGATGTTCTACATGTCGCAAAACCCGGATCACGATTGTAATTGATTATAAGCAACGTAAGCAGTAAAATTAGGCCCGGGTCCTTATGGTGCCCATAAGCGGAAAGTTCATATTATAAGCGTGGCTTATGAGAGCCGATTGTAAGGCACCCAGGATGCTTATGAGCGAGGGCCGAGGCTTATAATCACCTGTTTCCCTTTTGGTCTGACTACAAGTCACACAAGTCTGATTGTAAGCCGAATCCAATCACATGATACGATTGCCAGTAATTTTCAAAACAATTACAGCGGTATGCTAGCTTTCAAACATATTATCCTGCCCAGCACTGCCATACAAACAAGTACTTGTACTGGCATGGCGAGCGGCAGCGTGACAGGCAGACAGGAGAGGAGACAAGGGGAAGGAAGAGGGAAGGAAAATGAGCGGTGTGAGTGGCCGCTCTCGTGCGGAAGCTGCTGGCAGCTCCACTCGGCTGGACCTCAGCTCCGATCTCACGTGAATGCATGCTCAGTTGCTAGATGCACGATGGTGGGGTGTCTTTGTCTATACACATTGCAAGGTTGGTCAAGTCGAAGGGGTGGGCAATGAAGGGTCAGAAACACAATAGCTCGAGCGCAGTGTGCACGGCGTACCTCTTGCAGCAAAGGACAACAGATAAAAGTGCAGGTGCGAAGCGAGGCCAGCAGCTACAGTCCAGTGAGCTCTTCAGGGGCAGCAGTATCAGACATAGGCCATGGTTCACAGCTGCCCTGGTGAGCAGTGAGAGTGTTAGGCACCAGTGGCCTCTAACATAGGACATCTTGTCATGGTGGGGGAGATGTTGGAGGTGGTGGGGTGAAGGAAGAGACGCAAACAGCGACTCGGAAGCTAAACTAGAAGTCAACATGCACGTGGTCAAGTGCACGTGCATGTCTTGAACTATTCTGCACATCTGCTATCCGAACAAGCAAACCAATATGATTGAAGGTGCGCAACAGATAAACTAATAGCAGATTTTATTATGTGGTCCGATGGGAGCACACAAATTATTTTTTTGAGCGAGCCCTGGTGGTGCAGGCTGGCTTCTCCTCTGCATCTGGCCTATTGTGGTAGGGCGTGCGAGCTTACTTGCACACCCGACCGTTAGTAAGTCACCCCTCTCCTCGGCAACTCCAATCGTGGCCTGTCACCCGCCCACAAATGCGCTCTCGTTGTCGTGTGTCCTCCCCCTGCTCACAGTCGGCTTCCGGCTGTGGTACTGCCCCCGCCGCACCCCAAAGTTCCTTATCAAGCCTCTCCAAGGTGCCCTCGATGCCGCCGCCCGATGGATCCTGGAGGCCTTTTGCACGTCCCCCCGAGGCGCGCTCAGCATCATGGCTGGTCTCCTGCCCATGCACATCCATGTACGCGGTCTTTATGATAACTCCGTTATTCGCCTCCAGTCGCTGCCCCACTCTCACATCCTCAGGCTTGTGCAGGCCACTTCCCTCACTCCGGAGCCCAGCGACAACACCCTCCACACATACGCCCCATTCATATCCCGGATCATTCCCTTCTCTTCTCTTCTCTCCCTCTCCAGACCCTCCTCGCCCACTGCGACCCCTGCCTCGAGCCGACCTCCCACTCCCACGCGGAGCTGCGGCCTGGCACCCGCGTGCTCGACCTGTACTCCGACCGCATCCACACTCACACATCCCACCCTAAGCGTGGCTCCCCAGGGTACGACAAATGGCGGGAGGACTTAGTACGCCTTATCGAGGGCCTCCGCAACCGCCCCATGGCTGTGTACGCTGCCACCAACGGTTCCGCACTAGGCTCCTCCAAGAAGACCGCCGCCGCTTATCGGGCGTACCGGGCATCTACCCTCCTGAAGACCCGTGGCTTCGGCTGCGGTCGCATTACCGCCTTCAACGCTGAGCCGTTCGCTATTACCGCCACCCTCGGCGAACTCATCAAACACCAAGCTGACAAGATCCACATTTTTTCAGATTGTGTCAGAGTCCTTTCCAAGTGTTTCGACACCTCCTCCTGCAGCTCCCAGACCGCGTGGGTTTTGGCTTGTTGTATCATCCGCCCGTGGCTTGAGGTAGACCCTGCCCATTCTGTGCACCTCCACTATGTCCAGGGGCACTCCGGCATCATCATCAACAAACTCACCGACCGGGACGCTCAGCACGCCGCGTGCTCCGCCCCCCAACCGCCCGTCACCTCTGTGGCAGCGCAGCGCCAAGCCGCCTCCCAACACGCCATGCGTGAGTGGGCTGCCCTCGCTAAGTCGCCCGCGTACCGTGGCCACCACTGGCAGATGCTGTGTGGCCGCAAGCCACCCCGCCCGATGGAAAGGAGGACCCTTCCTTCGCCTGGAGAACACCTCGAACGCCCTCGTCGCTAGACTAACCCGCACCATCACCAACCATGCCCCCATCGGCGAGTACTGGGCCCGCTTCTTCCCGAATGAGGAGCGGCGGTGCCTGCACTGCCACGTCCTGCAAACCTGTGTGCATATCCTCAACTCCTGCCTTTGCGACCGCCCCAATTTCCTAGAATTCCTCAAGAACTCGAGCCACCCAGGCAGGGAGCTCCTCGCCTTCCTGAAAGCCAACCTGTCCGCCTTCACGTTTGATGACGCCCCCCCCAATGCCACGTAGCATCTCTGTAGCTTAACACCCTCTCCCCCTCAGACCCGGCGTATCCGGTCCTCATTACGGGCGCTTGCGTCTGCCTCCCCACGCGGGCCTGTGCCGCTGGTACTCCACGTCGTACTTGTTTACTGTAGTAGCCCTTGCCTTGCGCTGTCACTTTAATCCCTGCGTAATTACAGTCCCCGTGACCACCAATACATTTGATCCATCGACCGTTAAGTCACGTCGCAGCCATAGGCCACAATTCCCATGCTCCTTCACCACTTTCCCCCTTCACCTCTGCTTCCTAACTTTTTTATCTATGTAGATTAAAGCTCTGAGGACTCGATTTTGAGTACCAGTAGGGCTTTATAAGCCTCTTTGAATACTAATATTGGATAAATATCTAGGTTTTTGTCTCTCTCTAGGTTACACTCGGGGGCCGAGCCCCTACGTGCCATTTTGGCACAATATTTTGTCATGCACGCATGCATCACTCCTGATGGACTCAGGAGCCTGAGGGTACTAGGGTTGTTTCTTATCATCCCTCGTGCATTCTCATTTCGTTTCGGTAACCACGAGCTGAGTGCAACGCACCTGCAAAAGGCTCGCCTTCCCTTTCATCGAGAGGTGAGACGTTTGATGGTCTATTGGCGAGAGATGTGTGTTGCGAAGAAGATGCGCCGGCGCCGGGTGATGAGACTGCTAGCAGCGGATTGCCATCCTCGTGCGTTGGTAATGCGTATCCAACAGTACACGAAACCCACCACCTCGCCTCTGGTGCCCTACACTCAGCTGGTTTTCTATGCTTTGTACGTATCGCTGCGGTCTAGTATGCGTGCGTGCGTCGTCCTGACACGCCGTGCAGTGCCTTCAGATGCCCTGCGGAGCGAAGAATTTCATAGCAGATGTCACATTGCATCGTTTTCGCGGTCTTGGTGCCCTCAGACATATTAACGGAGGTATGGTACAAGTACAAACAAGATAGAAAAGAAGTCAGAGAGGAGCCCTGACTCGGATATGCGAGGCAAAGAGTGTAGAGATAGAAGACAGGGCGCGCATAGGGCTGCTCTACGGATGATAAGCCGATTGTGATCAACCAGCGATCGATTACAATCGGCAACAATAAGGTAGCCGGAGCTTATCAGGGGCTCGTAAGCCGCTTACAAGCGCTGACCTATTATAAGCGCGTTCCCGGTTTTGCGACACAGCTTCCTGCACGGACACCTCTTCCCCATACCACATCCATACAGTGAAACGATTTGCGGCGGCTGCCCCTCGCACTCGAGGTGAAGAGCACCCCATTATCATGATCTTCGATTCTTTCGTTGTGTTCCAGAATTTCCCCCGCGCAGCTTTGAGTTCGGGATATAAGCAAGAATCGACTTGAATACACTGAGATGTCACTGCACCGAGCCAACTACTTCACGACTACCCGCTGCCTCTCCTCAAGCAGATCATGCCGTACGCGCATTCTATCAAACGTGCTTTCTTTTGACTAAACATGTTGGCAGGGGCAAAACTGAAACAACTATGACGGCAGAGAACGCTGACAACGTGGCTAACAAGCAGCCGCGTGGCGGTAGGTCTGGCGAAGTCATCAGTGACTCTCCTGCACCGCTGGCGTCGACGGCTTCCTGTACTATGTCTCGTGTGTGTGACTCTGCATGGACACAGCGTATATCTTTCTGATTGGTCATTAGACTGATGCATACTCTGACGTCTCCGACATGTCCACAGACGAATTGGACGAAAGTTTTCTGGTACGTGACGTGGTAGCAAGTTGAGCGGAGTTGCTGACCCGCTACTCGCTATCGTAGACAGAACTGGATCTGCTCAGCGGTTTCGGCTTGAACAGCGAACATGATCCTAGCTCGCTCCATGAATTACGCACGGCCCCACTATTCACTCGACGCGCATACCTTACGAACTCACTTCGGGACGAGATTGGCCAGTACGGCCTTTTGGGGGAGACACAACCAGTTCGGTATGGGCGCTATATCAATATATCTACAAATCATGTCAGATTGACCCGCGCTCTTGCTGTTGGTGAACAAGTTGTTTGCCTTTGACAGATGCAGCTCTCGGCACTCCGGAAAGGCTGTATATTAACACGGTGGGTTTGTTTTCTTGTCCCATCTTATTTGTTCCCGTCAAATTTCTGTATTTGTTTTTGATCTTCTCACTGTAGGATGCGCCTTTGTCCGCCGTCATTTGTGGCGTTCAAGGATCTGGAAAGTCCCACACGGTCTCTATTATGCTAGAATCAATGTTTGTGCGCAATTGCCCACCTATCGGCAAGCTGGTCAAGCCGCTATCTGGCCTTGTCTTTCATCTCGGAGACACAGGCCCTAACGCCAAGCCCTGTGAGGCGGCATTCTTGTCTGCTTCTATGGTCAAAAACGCAAAGGCCCCCTCAGTCCGAGTATATGTCTCGCCGGGATCTGTCCAGCGAGCAGGTCGTTTATATGGAGCTCTTTGCGGAGATTTAGAGATAGAGCCATTGGTATTTTCCGAGGCAGAATTGGATGCCGCCGCATTTCTTTCTCTGATGGCCGTTGGTTCATCGGATTCTGCGCCTTTGTATATGCAGTCAGTCCTGGTATGTTTGTATTGCCAACGTCCCGTCAATATGTTGTTCTTATCCCGTTCCCTAGGCAATCCTTCGTAAGCTTGGCGAAGAATTCACATATAAGGCGTTCATGCGCGAGATTGACGAGCTATTCGACACCCTCAATTCTATGCAGCAGAACAGCTTAAAGCAAAGGCTGGAGTTGCTTCGTACATTTACATCTTCCAAACTTCCCCGTTCAAAACCACTTCCAAAACCTCGGTTCGCACCAGGTCAGATCACTATCGTCGACTTGTCGGATCCTTTCATCGACACAGCGTCCGCGTGCGGCTTGTTCGAAATTGTCTTGCATGCTTTCGAACGGGCGGAAGTTGACACAGGCAAGGTTGTCTTGGTAGACGAGGCCCACAAAGTATGAAGTTATTTAATTGGCTGGGAAACGCACTAATAAGCGAGCATATTTAGTATCTTCTGCCCCGTAATTCCACGGGCTTGGTGAATGCTCTCCTTACAGTTATCCGAGAACAGCGACACCGTGCAATGAGGGTCTTAATCAGTACCCAAGGTCCGCGACACAGTCTATTGTGCTTGCCTGACTTGTGCTAACCACACCCTAGAACCTACTGTTATCCCACCAACCTTCCTTGCATTGTGCCCTGTCATTATCATGCACCGTTTCTCATCTGCGGCGTGGTGGGAACACCTTACAAAACATGTTGCTGGCGATACTGGTGATCAGGACATGATCGATATCGTAGTGCGCTTGAGGGTGCGTCTGTCCAATAATAATTAATCGGTCTTTCCTGATGCTGTCGACAACTTATATACTCATGCGCAGACTGGAGAGGCCGCTGTGCTAGCGCCCACAGGTCTCGACGTAGCTGCACGTTCTATGGCAGCCAGCAATTCAGGGACAGACATGGAACTCCGTAAGTTCGGTCGTAACTACATCCTCGTCAAGACGCGGAAGCGTATCACACGTGACGGAGGAGTGTCTATGTTAGCTGTTGCGCGCAACACTTGAACCTGCTCAATGTCTGCTAAACATCGTTGATCGTTGGTGTATCTTCCTCCGCATTATATGCACACCATTAGTGCACAATTTAAAGGAGGTCGAATAGTGCTATTCATATGTGCGATCGTCGCTCGCGAGGACAAGGCAGGGATGGGCCAGGCTGCTGACTCAAGTCTTGCTCGTCGAGCCCTTCAGTCCAACAAAGGAGAAGGTCCCGTTCGCAAACCAGCGGTCGTTCGCTTCTTTTACCCGCTGCGCTGCTGCGCGGTTTGTCAACTCGAAACCTATACGGAGCATTTAGTGTATGTCAGACATAGGTTCCCTTGATCACACCTTGCACAGGAGTGACGACTAGGGATGACGCGGTGCCCGAAGTCGGCGCAGACTGAGCTGCGCGCGTGAGCGCTGCCGTCCGCAGCTTGTTCTTCTTAGACATTTTCGCTGTAATACCACAGTCAGTGATCCAGAAACGACAATGAAAGGCAATGAACGCACCTCGACTCTTGGATTCGCCCACACTCGCGCGCACCTTCCCAGTACGAACACCGATCATACCGAGACCCTTTGTCTCGTCGAAGGCACCAACTTCTTCTTCTGCCTCACCGAATGCCATTCTATTGGATAGTTTACGCAATTCTGTCTGAGCGTATGCCTCCTTCGCCTTACGTGCGCGTTTGCCACCGCGACGCTTCTTCGGACCATCGTTCGGGATAGGAAGTGCCTTAACGACTTTGGCGGGCGGAGGAGCGGTGAGGCGATCAAGATGCTTCTCAATCTTGTCCCTCAGCTCCTGACCGTAGCCCCCTTAAAAAGCCTGAATTGCAATAAGTAAGATGTAAGTGACGAACGCGTACCATCACGCCGATTCCGCTCAAGGTCCATGCGTGCCGCTAAAACACATTTGGCACCGACGGTGCGCTGCAACTTAAGTTGGTGCTCGGGAGGCGTCTGACGGATGAGCTCGGATTGATACACAAAACCGGTGTGGCGTCGGACCGAGGCGGAGGAAAGGCCAGCGGCAATCTTGCGTTGTGCACCCAGGAGCTAACAGCTTGTGAGATAACAGTCGAGACGAAGGACGATGATGACCCACGTGAACATTACATGAAGGCATTCTTGCAAGGCCGGAAAGGCCGCCAGCGACACCCAGGAGCTTCGCAGCTGTAGTTGTACCGACAATGGTAGATAGATTTGGAGCGAGAACGTTCATCCTTGAACTAACATACATAAAAATCTGGAAGACGTTAGCTTTGCTTTCAAAAAAGCAACGAAAGTCGTGCCTTCTTCCTGGCTTCTTCCAGCCGTTCAGCCAAGTCACAGGCTCGCTCAACTGCTTTCCACTCTGCGTCGGGAAGGGGTTGGCCAGAAGTCGTTGTTGCGGTCATGAGGACGTTCATAACCACGGGGCCAGGTAGTACTCCTGCCAAATCGACTCTTGTAGGGTCCTCCTCGTTAGCTAATGTTCGAACAGCACGGATATACATGCTCGGATCCTCGACCAACTGCTCAAGTTCCGGAAATTTCGACACATAATGATCGCGGATGAACTTGTGTACAACGAGTATTTCGTTGTCAATATCGACAGAGAGATTGTTGGCTTGGACGATGAGATTGTACTCCGGGTTGGAGTGTACGGGACGAGAGACTGCTTCGTCGGACGATGGGTTCTTCTGATAATGTTCTATATCCTGCGAAGGGATAAGATCAGGTCGAAGAATATGGATGCCGCATACTTTTAAGGTATCTGTCATCCGCCTGCTGCCCTCGAGTGCCGCCACTTTTCGGACGTCGTCAACGCCGCCCAGCTCCATTCGTTGCACATCCTCCACGTCCAGCTCATCTGCCGGCTTCACTCCTCCTTCTAGGACAAGACTGCCGACGGCGCCCTCCTGCACGCCCCCTTCAATATCTCCGCCCTCCATCTCGTCATCCGATTCTTCGGTCTTGCGCTTGCGAGGGTTCCCTTGCACAGCAGTTGATGATTTAGCGGCGGGTTCCTCCTCGTAGGCATCATCATCGTCAGAGAGACCATCCAAATCGGCAAGCAGCTCGTCCGCAAGTCCACTCATGGTTGAGTGCGGCAACGTGATGGTCAAAGCACAGTCGTGGACAACCCATTGGTCAAGCCATGTTATGATAATATATACAGCGTCCGTTCACGACGCGTGAGAAACGACGCTTGTCCCGAGCCATCACCAGAAGCCACAGTCTATCGAAGAAAATGAAACAATTTACAGGAAGGTGCGCAAATATTCCGTCAAGGCAAGCAGCGCTAAGCTTTGTCCGTATGGCATGCTTGTGAGCTTCACCTTCTTATAGTCTTCTGGGTCGTCAAACACTGGGGTTCCAAACGACACCCTCTGCAGCTCTCCCTTATCCGTGATATTTGACGTGATTCCTTTTATCGCCTTTTGAGTCGCAGTCACGTATCGTTCCTCTCGTGGAATCAAGCGCAGCCGCAGTGCTTTCAGGATCCCGTACACGAATCCGGCAGTGGCGGAGGCTTCAAGGTATGAACTTGGGTCATCTAGGAGTGTATGCCAGAGGCCCGTTTCAGCATCTTGTGTTCGCACAAGACCATCTATCTGTGCGCGAAGTGTTGCCATAAGGAAGAGGCGAAGCCCGTCGGTAGATGGAAGCTTGAGCATTTCGATGAAGTCGGGGATTGCAACTGTAATCCAACAGTTGCCACGCGCCCACCGAGCGCTCGCAAAATGGTGTCGACCATCAAAAGTCCACCCTGCGTGCGCATATTAGGCTGCATTCGAGCGGGCCAGCGGGGATTGCATACCATGGAACCAGAGGCCTGTCTTAACATCGGCCAGGTACTTGATGTGCAGCATGAATTGGCGCTTCGCCTCCTCGATGTACTCAGGGCGGTCGAGAACAAGCCCGATCTTGGCGAGCGGAAGGACGGTCATCATGAGAGTGTCGTCCCATAGTTGCTGGTAGTTTTCGTGGCTGTATGTGATATGCTGCATGCCTCCTTCCTCCGTCCGCGGGAGCTCGTACATCGCCCATTCCGCCCACGCATCCAGATGCGCGCCGTAATTCGCGCGTTTGGCCTCGTGTAGGAATGCGGCCGTCAAGAAAGGCGACATGGTATTGATGTTCTTCGTTGTACCGACCTCAAAGCGATCCGCAAACCATCTGAGGGAGATGTCGAGCGCGGATTGGTCCCCGGTGATCTCGTTGAACCTCAGCAATCCATACAAACCGATGCCATGTGTCCACTGATTACTCGAATTAGCCACGGTTTTCAGCTCACTTGGCGCCGCGCACCTCCCAGTCGTTCCATCCCTTTGTGTCAATCACCCTCCCGTCCTCCAATGTCAACAGAAACTCCGAGTTCTCATCTTTGATGTTGACTAAGCAGTCGATAAGACTACGGATCTGTCTGAGCAGGGCGACCTTCTCTGGGTTGATGTTATTCGCGGACATAATGTTGGTAGCGAAGGGGAGTCAGACAACGATTTCCTTGTATACGTGCTGTAAAGCAGGGCTAACAAATATACTTGCTCGGTCGAGACAGGAGGCAGCTCCGCGGTCCTGTGCCCCGTCGGTCCGCTCTTCTACGCCGGTTTGTCGCGTAATATAACTGCCGAATCACGCGCACCATTCCGTCTCCTCGGAAGTCTTGGCATATGTTGTGGTTGCAGTCCGGTTGAAATCCGCCAGGGTTGGCGACGGCTTCACCGGTCCGTGCTTTCTTCCCGGCCCTAGCCGCACCTCACGGGACCACGAACCATCCTTCTTCTGCTCACCTCTCAGGTACAAATCTTATAAACCTGGGGCCCCGTGGGGGCTGATCGAGAGTCGCGTCTACGTTCTGGTATGACCCAATCACCCAGTACATCCTCAATTTGGTGGTCTATATAAACAAGTCCGCTGCAAGCGACGGCTGGCTCTAGGACGTTTCACTACGTCTCTCCCCTTTATATTCGCCCCTCTGCTTCCTCGCAGACGCTCATCCCCGTACTTTATGTCGACACCCACCCATATTTTGGAGTCCCCTGGTAATCCTGTGGCAGACAGCAAGGACTTGTACTCGGTCTCCAGCGTCTCAGATGGTGGCGAAGGTACGTGACTATCCAATATTGTACAAGGAATCAGTAAACAGCTTTCGTAGTCCTCTACCAAGGAATTGATGCCGAAGTGGCGCAGTTCTTTTCGGAAAAGGCGGCAGTAAAGACAGTGGTTATCGACGATGCTACGAATAGGCGCCTGCGCTGGATGGTCCACAAACGTGTTCTCGTCGTGATGGTGTGCTCTCGTGCGTTTCCAGCAGCGACACATTATACTGACATTCACAGGTCGTCACGTACTTCGCTCAAACACTGGACAAGGGGTTAGAATCGCATATGCTCTAGTGTTGCGTATTGCTGACCTGTAAAACCACAGTACAGTCAATTTCGCGTCCATTATGGGAATTATCGGCGACACGCACCTCCATGGGCAGCAGTACGCGTGGCTGACGACTTGCGGTTAGTTCCGAACTGCAGTAGTGTGGCTAGTGTTCAGTTTTATGCAGTGTACATCGCCATACTTTGCTGGGAGTTCCCCGCAAATCGACTGTTGCAAATTTTACCTCTCGGCAAGTTCTTATCGTTCAAGTACGTCGTAGTGACCATCTCTATTAAATAACTCGTGATCATCATTCGCAGTATCGTGGCATGGGGCACCGTACTGGCTTGCACGGCGGCGTGCACGAACTTCACCGGCCTTGTCGTTGTTCGCACGCTTCTCGGCATCTTCGAGTGCGTCTGTCAGCCCGCCTTTGTCTTCCTGTAAGTCTCCCTCACCCGTTTTTCGAACCCTCGTATTTTGAAGCGCACGAGTATAGATCAACGATGTGGTATAAACGCGACGAGCAGGCCTTTATTATCGGCTCGTTCTACTCTATGAACGGGTTTCAGCAATGCGTTGGCGGCCTCATCGCTTATGGCATCGCGCATATCCAGCACGCTTCACTGAAGAATTGGCAGATCTTGTTTACTCTGCTTGGATGTCTTACCGCCGTCTGGGGGCTCTTCGTCGGTCTCTGGCTTCCCGATAGCCCAATGCGTGCCAAGTGCTGGTCTCCCGTCAGTCGTCATCATGATGCTTCACTGGGTTTCCCCAACAGGCTGAGGATTTCAATCAGGAGGACCGCCACCTGATCGCAGAGCGCGTACGTGAAAACGAGACCGGTCTGCAGAACAAGAAATTCAAGTGGTATCAAGCGCGTGAACATTGCTTTTAACAGTTTACTTGATCTACTAGTGCTCACAACCTCTTTAGGCGAGGCGTTTACTGATCCGACTCTTTGGGCCGTTACTTTAATCTCCTTCACCAACGGTCTTCCCCCAGGTGGTCTCGGTGCCTTCTCCAACCTAATCATCACAGCTTTCGTACGCTCCTCAAGCTCCTTCCGCACGCAACGCTGACAGCGCCTCCAGGGATATACACAACTGCAGACGTACTTACTAGCCATCGCACAAGGCTCGATCATCATGGCTTGGCTCTTCAGCGCCGCCTGGCTAGCAAAGCGCTACAACCAAAAGCTCATTATCGAATTTGCGAGTCAATGCACATGCCCGTGGCGCGTTTCTGCTGATATGCGCTGCTGGTAGATTTACACACTCCCCGCCATTGTAGGCACGATCGTCTTCCTGACCGTTAAGACTAATTCCCAGACGAGGGTCGGGCTGCTCATTGCGTTCTAGTGAGCCGGGACAGTGTTATCTCCATCACAGTGAGCTTACAGACAGATAGTCTGATGCAAGGATTTGGTGCTGTTGCATCACTCAATTTATCCGTTATGTCGAACAACGTCGCTGGCCGGACGAAGCAGGTGGTCGCGTCATCGCTCGTCTTCATGTATGCGACATTCTTCTCTCCGACTCTGCATTCCTTATACTCCAGCAGCGCTTGGGCAGCTGGGAACGCTGTTGGACCACAAGTTTTCCAGGCGAACGATTCCCCTCGTTACATACGCGCCTTCATTGCGCACCTTGTCATGTACTGCGTCCAGCTCGTCGCCATCGTCTTCCTCCGTCTGCGTCTCATGCGGCTCAATGTCCTAAAACGGCGGGCGCAACAACAAGCGACTGCCTCTGAGTCCGGTGACAAGGCGTCTGAGGAGCACATCGAGCACAAACACGCGTTCGACGATCTCACCGACCAGGAGAACCCTGACTGTATGTGTCATCTTACTTCCATTTTGCATTGTCTCCGGTCCAGGGCTACGCTGACTGATGACCCGAAGTCAGGTACAAGTATTAACGAGCAATGTCCTCGAAGATACCTTTCATGCTGTTTGATACGATTTGTGCTGTACATTACTAGCAGGGCCTCGTGCTGTGCCACACCTTGCATGTCATCGATGGTCCGTTATTGAGCTGTGACGTGCGCAGATATCAGCGGGTGCGGGAGTAAGCTACTATCTTTGATCACTGGGCACCTACCGCCGCGGAGTTGTAAATACTCATGAACATCATATTATGCCGAGTCATCGCGTCGTATCAGGTTAGCGGTACCATGACATCCGTTGCAGGTGCAGTGTGCCGTTGGCCAGCTATCAGATAAAAGCGAGCCCCTATCAATTGGCCTTCTCGCGTTATACAACTCCATGTTCTATCTCATGTCAAAACAGCGGTCTCTTGAGATCGAAAGCACTAGTGACGTGGACGATCGATAACTTCGCAGCATCGTAGACATTGAAAATGCATATATGTGTGCGATAGAGTATGAAAGTGCAAATACTTGGTACTATCCTACATCACAGCCAACGACGAAAGCATCCAAAGGCCAAAAGCGACGACACGACACAGAATTAAAGGCGAACAAGGACATTTCCTTTACGTTTCACCTGGATGTGCCGTGGCAACCGTCTCGCCCGTTATGACTGACTGAGTAACATCAATGAAGCCCTTCGCCTTCTTCGGGTCTTTCATCGCCGCACGCTTTGACTGATAGTCGCGGATGGCGGAACGGATGGCATCCTCGGCCAGCACTAAATGTATCGGACGTAAACATCAGAAGGAGTGTGCGAATGCTAGGGTATTGGAAAACGCACTGGAACAGTGGAGCTTGACCGGGGGTAGCGAGAGCTCTTTCGCGATCTCCGTGTTTTTAATCTTCCCGGCCTCTTCGAGCGAGAGGCCCTTGACGCGCTCGGTCATGTATGAGCTGGACGCGATAGCAGAACCACAGCCGAACGTCTTGAACTTGACGTCGGAGATGATGCCGTTCTCGTCGACGCGAATTTGCAGCTTCATGACATCACCGCATCTAAGGGGGAATTTAGGGCAGGTATTAGAGGAGGAAGGTAGATTACGCACGCAGGGGCACCAACGAGGCCAGTGCCGACGTCAATATCGTTTTTGGGCAGGGAGCCGACCTTGAAAACAGGTCAGATGCAGAAGGGGAAGCAGGGAGGAAGCAACATACGTTGCGGGGCGACTCATAATGGTCAATGACACGAGAATGGTAGGATCGTGCGGCAGGTAAAGAACGGCTGCGCGTGTAAAGGTGCAAAATACGGTGGCAGGAAGGGTGAGAAAGACGATGAGCAAGCCGATTACTGTGGAGCGGAGAAGTGAACGCACCCGAGCAGGGATGGCGCCGCGGCGGCCGAAGTGGTTGCACGACGAGCGGCAGAGCGAGCGGAGGAAGCAACGATACGAAGCATGGTGGTGGGAGCAGACGGAGTGACGAAGGGGAGGACACGGGAGCAGCGCGATTGATATATGCGGTCCGAGCCCGTTCGCTTGCTGATGTCAAACCTCTCCAATTCCGTCCACCAATCCTCGCCCTCCGCCCTCCGCTCGCGCTCTGTCCTCCTCCTCCTTTCTCTTCTTCTTCCTATCCTCCCATATATCCGTGTATATTCATTTAGCTCCTACTGCATCTCTCCTCCAGAGGAAGACGTCCGGATGCCCTCCGCCGAGGGCTGCAGACACCTCAAAACATGATTGGCAGCTGGATTGAAGCGACCAATCATCGCTCGTCGGGGTCCTCCGGCCGTGAGTGTCTCCGATCCCGACGCGCGTTGACCCACCTTGGCGCCAACGACCGTCGGCCCAATCGGAACGGTTCCCAGCCGCGTCTCCGCGCCGCCGTCGGCAACCACTCGACCAAGCCATAACGTCGGTCAACACATCATGTCACGCTCTTCAGCTGCCGCTGCCGATATCCCTCCCAGCGCGCGCGATATCTCGCTTATCCTCGCCTCCACGCCCGGCGTCGCCGACGCCCAGCCCGCCGTCCTTGTCCAGCTCCTCGAGTTCGCGCATCGTTACACAGCACAGGTGCTCTCAGATGCGCTCGTCTACGCCGAGCATGCAGGTCGCATCAACAAGCTTGAGATGGATGACATCGTGCTTGCTGTGCAGGCTCGCGTCGGCTGGGAGCTCGCTGGACGCGTGCCGAAGGAGGTGCGTGCGGTCCTCTTACGCATGCGTGATTGTTGTTCCTGCGCTCGCGACCGCGCTGATGACGCGCACCGCAGTATATCATGTCTCTTGCGACCCAGATAAACTCGCAGCCCTTGCCACCCGTGCCGGAGGTGTTCGGAGTGCGCCTCCCGCCCGAGAGCGACCGCCTGACCTCAGTCGACTTCAATCTCGTCCCCAATAAACCCCCGCCAACAATCCAGCAGTATGATGAGGAGATCGAAGAGATCGAGCAGCCGCCGTCTGAGGAAGACGATGACGATGATATGGAGCCCGCCATTGTCCCGTCTATACCGCCAGTGCCAGCGCAGGTCGCTCCAGCGCCCACGCCGACACGACTAGCAGGCGCTGCCCACACACCGTCGTCAGATGTCGAGATGATAGGCATCGAGGATGTCGTCTTGCCGAACGAACAAGAGGAAGGCTCAGACGACGATGACGACGGATTGTTTGCTGGCGGTGACGAAGATGAGGATGGGATGGAGGAGGTTGTACCTGGTGTCCCTGCTCTTGGAGACGGAGAGGGTTCTGAGAACGACGTAAAACGGAAGCTTGTCGAGGATGAAGAGTACGATTGAGTCGGTGCGCGCTCGTACGTGCTTTCTTGTGCTTTCTGGAGAACTGCCGCTATTCCAGTGCTTTCGTGACGTTTGTGCCATTCTTATGTGGCACGCTCAGCATGTGCTATTCACGGAGCATTGACTCCAATTCACAACGCCACGCAGTAAGCTCCGGCTTTTAATGCAATGAAATAGAACATGAAAAGGTTTCGTCTCGCCCATTATAGTATGCTAAAATACCAGGGATCACGTACATGTCCAAGCGGACTATGTTCCATTGAAGAGATGGATGATCTGCTACGTAAAACAGCCCAAGACACTCAATGCCACACGTAGAGAAGAAATCACATGTGTCCCGTCAGAGCAAGCTGTAGTGCAATTGCGAACAGCAACGCGAACATCGCAACGACGATCGTGAGACCGAAGCTCCAGGACGAGGCTACAAAGCACGTGAGGATTACTTTAATGGAGAAGATGTAGGATTGGACACACCCTCGCCAAGGTTGTCGGGTATGGCGATGGCACGGACTGTGTTGTCTGCACTCGCAGAAATAAGTAGCCGCGAATTCGGACTAAATCTGAGAGTCGTAGGTGGGAACTCGTGTGACTTTAGGATGCTCAACAACGGCTACAGGGACAGGGGATTGAGTTACGGATGAAGCAACGCGATACGTTTGCTCACCGTGAGCGTGAAAGAGTCCAAGAGCCTAACTGAGCAATCCGACGAACCAAATGCAATCCACTTGCCGTTATTACTGTCCGCCTCGTTTCAGAGGCGCTGACAGCAGCAACGAGACGCGAGTGACTTACCTAACGTCAAAAGTCGTGATGCCCTTGTCGCCGACCTTTCGAATCGCTTCCACCTTCCATTTCTGCGCATTCCAACGTGCGATATACGCTTGCCGCGCAGCCGCCTTCCCTTTCGCTTTCCGGTCTGGGACAGTGTTGATGACGGTGTAAAAGATGCTCTGGTCTAATGGATGGTATCTATAATAAAGTCAGGCGAGGGGGAAAATACAACTTGGGGAACGGGCACGCACTTTGATATGCGGAAGACGCCCTGCACACCGCCAGGAAGCTTGGGCATGTCGATGACCTTGGGGTCGTAAAACGTAAACGCTCCGGTGTCTTTCTCCTTGCCTTTGCCGTCCGGCGTGAAGATGGGGTATATGAACAGGTTAGAAGTAGTTGCCAAAGCGAGCTGGACGCGCGCGTGAGTTGGAATACAGACCAGGCGGACGTGCCACGTACGGAGTCCTCTGCCCAGGAAGCATCGTAGATTTCCCCCTTTTCTGCACGCGTACTTGCTTTCGCAAGATCGGGTATCGTCAGAACAGATAGCTGCAAGCCATATGAATACTTCGTCCTGGATAATAGTGCTCTGCACGCACGTCGGACGATCCAGCCACTGCAAGCAAGGTCCCGTCAGGAGATAGGACAGTGACTTTCTGCGTCGCGTCTGTTTCCAGTTTCAAAGAGCCCAATAAACCTCATACCTGATAATCATCCACATCTTTAGATGAAAGCGTCGGGATCGCTTTTAACAAGCGCAGCCTGATACACCGACAGTCAATAGAGGACCGTATAACAGGGACGAGCACGCACTTGCGATCCTCGGTCAAAACGAATATCCTACAATTCTCGTTCTCTCCCTTTTTCAGCTTATCTTCTGCACTGTTCACGCCGCAGATGATGGTAGCGCCCTGTTGCATGTCAAGGGGTAGACTCATGCGAGCGACGGACAGGCGCGTACGTCGGGATGGGCGGCCATGCTCATCGGCGTGTCCTCGCCTGCCCGCAGCTCAAACTCATCCTGAAGCTTCAGGTTCAGAACGTCATCTACATTATATAACCTCTTTTCATCCGCAGCGATGTCCGTCAGTGTGTGGAGTAATGTGAAGACGACGTGCAGGCGCACAAGCTTGTTCTTGATGCCGGTCTTGGAGTTCCCGCCGCCACCCCCAAGGACGAGGTCGGTGTCAGATAGAAAGACGGCAGAATATACAGGGAAGGCGGGCGTGGAGTGTTGAACGTGTCTTGCGCGCATGATGTGTGTAGACTGGTGAGCGCGGGGCTGGAGAGTACTGCAGTAGTGACTGAGGCGAACGTGTATGGGCGTGAGAACACAAGCCAGGCAGGCTGATGACGGTACCGGTAACGCCCGGACCGATCCCCGGGACCGAAGTGCGGTGGAAGTAGCTCCGTGACGTCGTCGCGTCCGGAGCGTCCGGAACGGCTAGACATAGCCTGAGTATCCCAAACCAACCAAGCGCGTGTATGCAGCTCCTCATTGTCCCAACCCTCACCATTGGCACTCTACTATGCCATTAGACGACGACGGATACCCTCGCTTTCCTTACGTCAACACCGCCACCGCCGTCGGCATCTCCGTCGCCATCGCCGGCAATGTCCTCATCTCCCTCGCCCTTAATCTTCAGAAACTCGCCCACCGCCGTCTTGAGCTTGAAAATAACGGCCTCGGCTTGCATGGCATCCCGGAAGGCGACGAAAATCCGCCGACGTCTTCTGGAGGAGATGCGTCCCGCGTGCCTTCGGCACTCGACATCGCCGCGGAAGCCAACCCTTGGAGCCAGTCCTTCCCTTCCCTCCATAACCTCGCTACGCCCGTACGCACGCCCTTCTCGGATCAGGAGACAGAGCCTCTCGTACCCACGAATGGTGCGCACGGGCCTGTATCGTACGGCGTCGCGACGCCCACACGCGAGCGGAGCCCGGCCGCGCGAGGCTCGCGAAGGAAGAAGGAAAGAGGCGCTGTGACGCAGCTGTTGGGGTGGCAGATGCGATCGAAGCCGCAGCATAACCGGCGTAACACAAACGATCATGATCAGGAAGAAGAAGGGCGCGGGACGGGGAAGTCGTATTTACAGTCCAAGCTATGGTGAGTTTCCCACAGGAAGACGGTCCGTAGCACACTCAGACGGTGCGACAGGTGGGCGGGCTTCCTACTTATGAACCTTGGAGAAGTAAGACCCCGTCCTTATTGTCTCATTTCCTTGTTCTCAACCTCGGACGAAGGTTGGTAATTTTATATCATACGGGTTCGCTCCTGCGTCCGTTGTTGCGCCCTTGGGCACGGTAAGTTACATCATTCATACTATTGATGATGTTGACCGCTTGCGTAGTTTGCGCTAGTCGCCAACTGCTTCTTCGCGCCTCTCATCCAGCACGAGAAGTTTAGGAAGGTGAGACTCACCCTGTTTGTGAGGGCTAGTGTCACTCATCCGTCTTCTAGCGTGACTTGTTCGGTGTGGCTGTCGCTATCATCGGCGCGGTCACCGTAGTACTGTCCGCTCAGACCTCGGATACCCGACTTACTCCAGCTCAGATCATCGCTGCCGTCTGCCAGCGGTCTTTCATAATACTTACTACAATCTATGTAGTCGGCGCTTTCATTCTCATCAGCTTGTCTCGACGGCCCATTGGTCAACGATACGTATTGATCGACGTTAGCCTATGTGCTCTTTTTGGTGCGCGCACGTCTCGCCTATCCGCTCGGTATTCTTCAATACAGCATGCAGGCGGCTTTACTGTTCTGTCCACAAAAGGGGTCTCGACGCTTCTGACGACCCGTGGTGTGCTTATGTTCAAGGAATGGATCTCATACCCTATCATCGCTGTTCGTGATCTCCGATTTTTATGTCACCATGAGCCGACAGTCATCCTTCAAAGATACTCGCAGGAACTGGCGTCGGCCAGATACACTACCTCAACAGGGCTTTAATGAAGTTTGACAGCAAGGTAAGGTATCGTTTATTCGATCAAGGCGGAGCTACTTCTAATCTAGTGCAGATCGTCATACCTTCACAGTTTGTGTTGTTTAATCTCTCGGCCATAGTGGGATCCGGGATCCTGTACCAAGACTTCCGTAAGACGACGTTCCATCAGTTCGTCACGTTTCTATACGGGTGCGGCGCGACGTTTGCCGGCGTTTTCATCATCGCGTCTGGATCAGGTGACCCGGAACCAAAGCATAGAGAAGGGGGGGTGGATGGTGGAGACGAAGTGATGGCGCCTGTCTGCGCAACGGAACCGGAATCTATTCGTCGGGTGCACGTCATACGACCGCGCGAGAGCGTCGTCAGCCTTGTTGGGCTGTCCCCCGCGCAGGTGCGTGTCTCTGCATGCGCCTGCGAGAGGGTGAATCCACTCACTCTCGCGGGCGTCACAGGGTCTCCTCCTCGTTCACACTCCGCAGCATGAAGACGGGCCCCTGCCTGGACGGGATGTGGAGCGCGGAGGCCGAGTGTCGCAACGGCGGACTGAGTCTACCGGACGGTGAAGGACTGAGGGTGGGATTCCTGGTGAGACCAGGCTAGCGACAGCTCAGAGAGGACGGAGCGATGGAGCGTGAATGGAGCGGGGGACGTGATGGCGGAGGTTAGGACATAGGGTGAG
This sequence comes from Vararia minispora EC-137, assembly GCA_022160365.1. Classification (NCBI taxonomy): domain Eukaryota; kingdom Fungi; phylum Basidiomycota; class Agaricomycetes; order Russulales; family Lachnocladiaceae; genus Vararia; species Vararia minispora. Next base: position 135,153 of record MU273512.1, read on the forward strand.
TACGGTACATATACCTCATTGACACATGACCACATACGAACTCTTTTGTTTATTTTTGCCTCGGAGGAGCCCTGAGGAGCGTAATCGTGGAGAAGACTGGTTAGATGACATGTGAGAACGGAAGATCGACTGGGGAGGGCGGGAGAAGTGGCAGGCATCCGATGGAACGGCGCGACGGGATCACGAATAGCGCGACGGATGTGGCTACGTCACCAGGTACGCGCCGTGATGACGTCTTGTCGATTTCGAAGCCAAATACGACAGGCCGACGTCGACACCCCACTGCTTCACTTTCATCCTCCCCATCACTTTCTCCCCCCCTTTCTCCCAATAGCTTCGACGTCATGCCTCCAGGAGTCGCCGTCGTTGACGCGTTCAAGAGTCAGCTTCTCAGTTTTGGCTCGTATGCTGGGTTTTTAAGCTCATCTTTATCCCGTACAGACCTCATTCGCCACGGCAAACATCACAATCACAATCGCAACGATGAGGCCTCTTCTTTATCTTCGTCCGCCGCCGATACCTCAAGATCCCGGGCTCGCGCTCAGCAGCAGCAGCAGCAACACTACCAGTCACCCCAACAACAGCAAGCGCACCATGACCCACAGCAGCAGCAGCAGCAGCAACGGCAAGCTGCCTATCCTCAGGCAGGCGCCCAGCAGAAGAGCCAGACATATGCGAAGGAGATTGAACAGATCGTTGCGGAAGAACGCGAGTCTGCGAAGAAGATGCCCTACTACAAGGGCCTTGAGCGCTTTCAGCTCTTGGACAAAATGGGAGAGTGCGTGGCCGCGGTTTCCCAGTCAAGTGACCTGCTGACCTCATAGCTAGCGGTGCTTTTTCCAATGTATACAAGGCTGTCGAACTGGCTACTGGTAAAAGAGTAGCAGGTGCCAGGCTAGGCTCTGTACCCTGATCGTGTGCTCACGTCTCGTCAGTGAAGGTTGTTCGCAAGTACGAGCTCACGTCATCTCAGGTGAGCCTCCGTCTCGGTCCGATCTTTTCCACTGCATACGCATCCATTCCTCATACTGATCCATTGTCACCCTTTCGCGCGCGGCGACTCCTGGTGGCGATGTTTGCGTTCCTCTGTGTACATGCAGGCGGGCGACAAGCATCTGAACCCCAACTTCAAGAAAAAGCCGCGCGTGACTGAGGTACTGTTCCCATCTTAGTTTCTCTAGACTTCCTCCGCTCCATCGTCATGGGCTGACTCGTCGCCATCTCCAGCGTGCAAATATTCTCAAAGGTATACACTAGACTCATGCGACGTGCGAGCTTGCTCAATAGAAACTTCGTGCAGAGGTCCAGATCATGCAGGGCATTAACCATCCTTCCATTGTCAAGTTGATATCGTTCTCTGAGTCTCCAGAGCATTATTTCTTGGTTCTCGAGCGTGCGTACACCCGTTATATCCGGCTCAGCTGGAACTGAGCCAACTGTTCACAGTCATGGAGGGCGGCGAATTATTCCATCAAATAGTAAAGCTCACTTATTTTAGCGAGGCGCTCTCGCGGCACGTCATAGTTCAAGTGGCCCAGGGTATTCGCTACTTGCACGAGGAACGTGGCGTCGTCCACCGGTGCGTACACCTACGAGATATGTCGTGCTCCACCTTTGACACTTCTCAGGGATATTAAGCCCGAAAACCTTCTTTTTGATCGGGTACCGATCATCCCCTCGAAACACCCCATACAACGTCAATACGATGAGGAAAAGGAGGATGAGGGCGAGTTTACACCCGGCGTTGGCGGCGGCGGAATTGGTCGCGTGAAGATCGCCGATTTCGGTCTCTCCAAGGTTGTCTGGAACGAGGAAACGATGACACCATGCGGCACCGTCGGTTACACCGCTCCTGAGATCGTCAAGGATGAGAGATACTCAAAGAGCGTGGATATGTGGGCCCTCGGATGTGTCCTATACACTCTGCTCTGCGGTTTCCCGCCCTTCTATGATGAGAGTATCAACGTACTCACAGAGAAGGTGGCTCGTGGCCACTACACCTTCTTAAGTCCTTGGTGGGACGACATCAGCGCGTCGGGTCTGTGGTTTCTCGCTCGGGCTTGTGTACGTCTCTGATTTCTGTCTGCATGCAGCGAAGGACCTCATAACGCATCTTCTCTGCGTCGACCCTGCTGAGCGATATACCATCGATGAGTTCTTGACTCACCCATGGATCAAGGAACGGTCTGGGCCGCCGCCGCCGCCAACACCTCGCTTTGAGCACCCTCTGGATTCGCCGCTTCTTACTGCCGCTAAAGGCGGGCGCGATGGTCGGTCGCCTGGTCTTGCGACGCTCAAGGAGGCTTTTGACGTCACATACGCGGTTCATCGCATGGAAGAAGAGGGTGCGCGAAGGCGGGCGTATAAGGGCCGGGACGGTGCTGGGCAAGCCGGCTTCCTCCAGAACCTTAACGAGGACGACGAAGATGAGGACGAGAATTTACCGCCGTCGGTACAGGTACACATGCAGGGTCAGCAGGAGCGTCTCAGCGACGGACGCGCCGGCCAGCGCGATCAAGTGCGACACCGTCAGCGCGGCAATAAGTTTGAGCTTACCATGGACGGTGCGACACTACTGGACAGACGACATAGACGCGGCGGACAGCTCGGCAATTCCGTCAAGCCGTCACCGCTCGCACAGAACGCCATCGGCGCGGACACAATCGACGCGCCCCAGAGCCCTATGCACTACTAGCATCAGGAAAAACCGGAATGTCGGATCGGTGTCAGATTCGCCAGATTCTGCAACAAGTCCGGACTTCACCTGGTGAGGAGTCGGATTGAAGTTAGATTGCGTCGGATTCGACAGATTTTGGTCGGAGTGCATCTGGTACATATGAAATTTGTGTAATTTGCGACGGAGCGCGCGCATCAAGAAGTCGCACGGACAAGGCGTACATTACTCATCAGTCGTGGCCGCGCTGGCAGCTTGAGACTCGGATCCCCAGCGGACTTCAAGGTTTGCTGCTAAGTATGCTCGGCGTGCGTAGGCCAAACACTGTACTGTCCTCAGAGTAGTGTATTGTATAATAGACACTCATGATTGGCGTACTGTAGTATCTATCTACTAGTAAACCGTCATGTATGTGTGTTTGTCTAAGAATGGACTAACTCTGAAGTACGTGCACTCGTCCAAAACGTTAGAACTAGTCCAATGACGAGGAACTGCAGTGCCAAAGCGGGGATAAAGCTGCACACTCCGTCTGATCTCTCCAGCTGGCACAATAGCTGCAACGCGCCTCCCGTTCCGAATGGAGCGCGTGATATGATAAGTCTTGTCGTCAATGTTAGGTGATGTGAATGGTGTGAAGTACTCCACATATGCAAGGTGTGTAAGTGGGGGAGGACGGCTAGGCGAGAAAAGCTGGGCTATAGCATGATCAGGGATGGTGAAGATCACCCGGACTTGGATGATACGTTTTCCTGTACAGCATAGCTTGATTAGCTTCAGTGCCATCATCTTCAAGGTTAGTATGCACCTTCAACCCCCAAAGGATCCCGATTACTAGCATCCAATAAGGCTGTATCAAAGCGTGCCGGAACCGGACGCCCACGGCTATCGCTCGTCTTGGGGCGAACATGAATGGCGTCGAGTGTATCAGATGCGTCGTGGCGTTGAAGGGCATCGTAGTTGTGGAACTTAAGAACGTGATAAACAGGCACCTTCCGGAGTGGGATGCGAAGCTCGTTTGCCTTTGCAGTTCGAGCAGCGCGAGATAAGTCGGGGAAATTGTGGAGGATAACAAAGTCGGCAAGACAGTTGGCAAAATCAACAGCCCCATAGTCATTAGTCAGTGAATCAAATGATGCAGTTGCGGAGGGGTGTGCCGTTAACTTCATATGCATATGAAGAGGTGGAGGCGTGGCAGAGAAGGTGGAAGGAGAAGGATGACCCGCGAGACGCCAGTTGATGAAGGACGCGTGATCACGAACAGCCTCTCGTCGCTCTAGCCATGAGGTCATCTGTGGGACATGATCACGACGGTTGCCAGCACGGTATGCCACTTTTGCGAAGTCAATATGTAGGCGCTCGGTTTGTTCAGTATTGTAGTTATCCGTGGTACCAAAGAGCTCGATACTGGGGCGGTAATGGCGCATTGCGTGGATTTTCGGGAGGTTGAAATCACTTCTGACTCCAAGATCGATGAAAACATCCTTATTATCATGAAAACTTTGAAGTGCAGCATCGAGCTGGTCAAGGGTTGTAGGTGTATGGGCGGGGTATTGTGCAAGGTAGACGAAATCCAGGAGTGCACGAACGGCACGAACAACCTTGGAGCTTGCCCCATTCGGGAGAGGGAGGTCTACAACAAGTGCAAGGAGGATGCGGCACATGTCCTTATGCTCAGTACCAGTGACCCGTGTAAGGGATGATATTCCCTTTGTGAAAAGACGAGCATTGTGATTTGGGGGCATGCAACGGCAACGTGCGTCGATCTCTGCCTCGCCAAAGGTTTCGATCAACCACGTGACAAGGTGCTTGACAACACCTTGGAACATCTGGTGGAGAATGTCGGGTGTGATGGAGAGATAAATGTTCGTGAAGGGTAGACCTTCCCAGAATGGGTGAAACGTAGGTTTTAGCCGTGCACCTTTGCATGCTGCATGAAAGACTGTCGGGTGCCCATCCTCAAGTTCGAAAACATCAAGGACTGAGGCGAGATCACGAAGAGGGTAGTCCGTGCTGTCCCCGAGTGCTGCGTGAGGAACTGTACATTTTGGACAGTCACCACTTATGGTCGAAGCGACTAGAACCTGTTCTGGATAATCGCCAACAAATGTTGCATAAAGAGGATGGCATCGGTGCCAGACACCGTCACCACGGGCCATGGCAACACCTGCAACACCTGCTGTTTCCAAGGGAGCAACAATCTGGTGCACGCACTCATGAAAGAGATTAGCGAGTGTGCGGCGTCGAGCAGCCTTGCTTGTTATGGTATCAAGCTTGGACGTGGGAAGATATGCAACAAGAATCTGAGCGCGGCGGGATGGCTTGCTGCGGATATCCTTTGGGATATTGCCAATGGTAACATACACTGGGTAGGCTGTCTTGTTGCCAAAGACTGTAAGCTGAGTCTTGTCAGAGGAGAATATCAGCGGTATAATAGTTGCGCCAGGAAGGGATGCTTCTACTGCAGCCTAGTGTACAGCTTGCTCTTAGCGCAGCCAAAAACGGACTGAGAGTAAATTATCCCACCTGTGCTGACCACCACCATTTACCTGTGTTCATCTCACAATAGATACGCATGGTCCGGTTAGCATCAGAGTAATGACGTTCTGGAGCAAGAAAAAGGTGTTTTGACAGCTCGGGGTCACCAAAGAGAGAGCGGATACAGGGGATGATATCACGCATATACAACTCGAAGGTCTCATTTCCAATAGTGACCTTGCGCAACTGGAATTTTGGACGCTTTGGAAGGTGCTTGTCGATGATTGTATTGAGCTCCTTGGCATTTTTGAATGACAAATCAAGCCGGCGTGGTATCTACATGGCAGGTTTACTTGTCAGATCACTTGTGAGGCAGCTAGTAGAAATAGGGGACATATAGTACATCATCTATTTCAAGGAGTTCTGACAGTGCCGTCGAGGAAGGACCTCGTGTTTTTGCCCAAAGTGCTAACTTCCATTCAAGGCCTGATCTAAACGGTGCCCAAATATTGGTCGAGCCATGTGTTGCATCCATGGCCTGTCGTCGTTCTTCATAACTGAATTCACCATGTGGCTGTGAACTGGGAATTGGTATGCCTGCCGGTCCCGGATAATGATCGACAACTGGTTTGGACCATAAGCGACCTTCGACAAGCTTGCGTTCGGCAGGCGTAAGAACTCTTCCAGTTGTATCGCTGAGCTCAATTTGCATAGGGTCAGAAATGTCGTCATCGGCCACCTGAGACTGATCTTCACGAGCTTGTGCTAGCTGGGATAAGGCCCATATTGCCTCAATAGCATTGTGTTCAGGACTGTACCCGGGATTAGCAGCTGGCGATGTCGTTCCACGCTGTTCAAGGACATCTTCAAAGTCCTGAGCCTCCTCGTCAAGGATATCGAGCTGAACAGGTTCGGTCTGCATGACAGGATCAGTGTCTTCTAGGTGTATCACTAGCTAATATGGGACAGACAAGCTCTTCGTCGTCAAGAAGCCCGAGTTCTTCCTCTGTATAATCATTACCAAAAAAGTCCCCAGAGAATGACACCGGTATATCTTCATCATCCATAGTATCTGAAAGACCGAGCTCTTCTTCCCTACGGTGTGTGTTGCCAAAGAGGGGTGTTAGGGTGCCATGATCATGCGGGGCAGTTTGTGATACGGGTCGAACACCAACTGATAAGCAGTAAGCCTGATAGGCAAGCAGACAGGCAGGTTGTGTGGTCGTGTGGCCGTGCTTATTGTATGCGGACGGCACGAAATCTTTGAAGCAGCCATTACAGACAGGCATGCTGGCTCCGGAGACAGGATAACAAGGTGGTGGTACTGAACGAACTATGATTGATTTCCCGAAGCCGTGGTACAGGAAGCGAAGGCCAAGTCTCGTGCATACAGTGGTCGCGTGGTACTCATAGCGAAAGATAACGTCGGTAATAATAGTAAGCTGTCAAAAAAACATCCTCATGCCCAAGGAGTCGGAAAGATACGCGAGCGACACGGCTGAGCGAGGAGAACTGTGATTGTCAGGGATCGTCGCGAACGGGCCTCGTTTCGCCCGTCGTCGTTATATGGTGGTCGGAGTCGTCTAAGTGCCCCCAGGGCGCGCGTCGAAGAAGAAGCGGGAGAGAATAAAGGAAAGTAATAGCATTGCCGATCTCTACAAGGAAGGAGAGACGAGAAGGACAAGCTGGGGTGCAGGGATCTACTAGCAGCCCTTATATACCTAGCTACCCTATCGCGAGAACTGCTAACTAAGCTACTGTACAGTACCTAGATAAGGGAACGCCGAGACATGTGCTATGACCGAGGTACATTACTAAGGGAATGACTGAGCCATCGATAAGTACACCCAATAGAAGGAG